>APFE030298209.1:88782-150560 GCA_000404065.3 Pinus taeda
ATGGTTTGTTTTTTTAATTATGTAATTATATAATTCACTGACAACATAAAAGGCTAAGAAGGTCAGTATTGCAATAAAGATTTTGACAACATTAAAGGCTAAGAAGGTCAGTATTGCAACAAAGATTTTAAAACTGAGATCTAATGTGGTTTTATGTGGAGCACTCTAATAGGAAATGATTTTCATCCTCAACGTTCGTATTCTTACAGAGATGGCATAACCTTTCCATCCATGGTGTTTTAGGAACTGCCCAAGGACCCATTTCACTATGGAGCTCATGAGAGTTCGTTCTAATCTTGGCTATATTAGTTTTCTTCTTTGAGCTAGTTAA
Organism: Pinus taeda; assembly: GCA_000404065.3. Taxonomy (NCBI): domain Eukaryota; kingdom Viridiplantae; phylum Streptophyta; class Pinopsida; order Pinales; family Pinaceae; genus Pinus; species Pinus taeda. The sequence continues at coordinate 89,114 of APFE030298209.1, forward strand.
AACAAAGAGATACTTTTGATCTTCTAGGGTGGGGTTGATGACCTCCTTATAATATCTTAATTTTCTTTTAGCTGCTAAATCTTTCCCACACCACATTTTTTCTTTGAACTTAGAAGTAACAATATCTTTAATGTTATTAATGTTTTGCAATGCAACATTGTCGTCGATCTCCCAATGGTTTAACCAGGCCCTGGTGTCTTTATACCAACATCGTTTGAGCCTTAGGTGGTTTTGGCTGGAATTTAAAGCTAGCTTAGGAAATCTATGGTCTCCTATGTTATTAAGTTTGTGCTTGTACAACAGAAGCCTAGTCATAGCTAGGCTCTCGATAGGGGAAAGACCCACTTCTATAAAGAGAATAGGATAGGGTGTGTTGCTTTTAATTTTGAGGTTATACATTATAAAACGCTTCTAGATTTGCTCAATATTTCTCCAGAATTCTCTAGAGATTCTACAACCTGAAAACTCACATCGATATAAGATAATCGGAGTGACTAAAGTTTCAAAGAGGAACTTCTTTCTATCCCACATTACGAGGTTTTTCGTTTTACAATTATTTTCAAGACCAAAATAAGCTTTCCATCCCCCATTAATCCTTTTCTCAATGCTATAGTTCCAGTTGAGATTGTGATGAATATCAATTCCTAGGTACTTGTAGGAAGGCACTCCCTCCAAGTTACTATTTTCATACATAAAATTACTGTAAGTGTCCTTCTTGGATTTGATAATCATAACTTTTGTTTTGTTAGTGTTAACAATCATACCCATGGTAGAGCAGAAATCCTTAAGAAGTATAAGTTGCTTATCAAGATTAGATGGGCACCTTGCGAGAAGAACAATATTGTCAGCGTAGAGAAGAAGATGATGACTATCCCAGCTAATATCGTGCCAGCACATCATGCTTCCTCTAAACAACCTTCTAGCTTGTCGATGTAAATGCCAAATGGGGTAGGGGAGAGGGAGAAACCTTGTTTATCTCTGATATTACACTTAATATCTTTCGACCACCCCTCATTTCTCTTTAATTTGGTAATTACATTCTCATATAACCTTATAGCGGTAGTTCTCAACTCAAAAGGAACCTAAGTTAGCTCTTTTAATATGTTGCAAAGGTTGTTTCTAGGAACCGTATCGAAAGCCTTTCTAAAGTCCACAAAGCAACAAAAGAGATTGGATTTATCATTGCGGCATTCCTCCAAAATGATCCTAAGCGTAACGAGTGGTCTATTTTTGAGTGTTGCTTTCTAAAACCTACTTGGCCTTTAGTCCGCTTACCTTCACTTTCAAGCCATATGCTCAACTTCCTTTCCAAAATAATAACATATAACTTGGCTAGGAGAGGGTTGATCATAATTGTCTGATAATTAGAGGGGTTATTTGTATCCCCACATTTAAAAATAGTGATAATGAGGCTTTGAGTCCATGGTTTAGGGAACCCTTGCTTGACCGCTTGATTGAAAAACTTGTGAATGTGGGGGATGAGGACAGGACCTCCAATTTTTAATATTTCTGCCTAGTAACCTTCAATGTCCTTAGCTTTCCCATTAGCTAAGCGATTAACCCCTAAATCAATGTCTTCTAATGAGAAAACTTATTTCGTTGTGAGCAGGGTTTCAAAGTTATCCATGACATTTGGAGATTCATAAAGATTTTTAAGATAAGAATTCCAGTCGTGTAAAGCAATTTTATTATTATCTTTAGTTTTCCTAGTTAGAATCTGCCTCCAGAATTGCTTAAGAGCTACCTTATAGAGGTGTAAGAGATTCTCTTGTCTTTTACGAATATACTACATTTTTTTCCTTTTAGTTAGGGCTTTGTATATTTTTATCTTGCCAATTTTAAGAGATTCATCAACAACTTCCTTAATTGCTTTCCTCACACTTTTACAATCTTTGTCATACCATGGGTTGGTTTTGCTATATCTTTTATTACTTGAAACTTCAATTGAGAACTTGTTAATAGAATATAAGAGGGTTGTAATAAAATTATGATAGAGATCTTCTATGTTGTCTATACTAGATAAAGGAAGCAAATTAGTTTTTAATTCATTTAGAAAGAGATCTTTTTTATTTCTATCAAAGATTAACTTCTTTTGGCTATAAGGATTATCTCTATGGGATCTCTATGCATGACAAAATTGAGAGTTATAAGTAAAGGCCTATGATCAAAGTCAGGCTCGTGGTCGTTTAAGATGTCAAAATTTGTTATTTCATTGTATAGAGAGAGATCGGAGATAACATAGTCTACCACAATGCTACCAAGCCCATGGATGCAGGTCATCTGGCTAGAATTGGGTCACTTCTTTAGACCGTTGCAAATTATGAGATCCTAAGCACTACAGAGCTTGACTAGCTTCGACCCAAACAAATTCTCCCCCAGGTCTTCAAAGCTCCTTTTGTACCGGCTAGCCAAAGGAAGGTCTTCATCTAACCAAAGAGGGTTAGGGTTAGAATGTTTGCTTAGAAGAATAGCTTGGTTGCTTGAAGTTCGAGCATTAAAAGGATATTTCCTTCATTCCTTAGGCTAGAAATATCATTATCTAAACCATTGTAAGGACTATTTTTATCTAGACTATTTTTCTTATAGAAGTTAGAATTGATGGGGGGAAAAACAGATTGCTATGTAGGTCTTTTTATCATAAATGTCAGTAATTTCTATCCAACTATATTGGTTGTAAGGGTCGTTTTTATAAATCGTAGCATGGGGAGAGATGTCAAGCTATACCCCCAATGCCTCTACGAGAGGATCACTTATTCCAGGTAGACCATAATGTAAAGTCATCTATGTTAGGGACCTTAGATTCTTCGTGCTCCCAAGTTTCAACATGCAATATAATATCAACATCATTTGAGATCCAACTTAGCTTGGCCTTTGTTCCATGGAAAGCCCCGACAGTTCCAAGAAATAATCTGGAGCATGTTGAATTTATGTTTATTATTATCTTTTTGTTTTCTATCTCGAATAATGACTTTTCTATTTCTGATTATTGCCCATTTTCCTTCCTTCCTAGCTTCCTTTACCTTTTGAACCTCCTTCCTCAATTCTGTTTGATCTTCTGGAATGAGATCTTCATTTATAAATATTCTCGTTCCTTTTAGACTTGAGGTTTTACTAAGTATGTCATACTTATGGTCAGTAGAGCTCACCTTTATTCGGATCAGCCTTCCTTTCTTCTCAGTTAGTTTCCCCAACCTTGTTGCTTCTATGATTCACGTTGTTTCAATTTGTCATATGTTATGTAATTCTTTCTGGGCTATGGTTAAAGTATCCTCGTCTCGCTCCTCTTTCAAACCAAAGATTATAAGGTTCAAGGCCCTTTTGTTACGCTCATGGTCTAATTCTATCAATTTTTTCATTTCATCTTTAATTGGTTTGATATCTAATTTACCTGCCACACTATTTAGGCAGATAAATTAGTAACCATTATTTTTATGTATTAAAGTATTAATTAACTATACATAAATTTATAAAAAAAATTAATCTCAAAATATTAATGTCATTATTTTTTTAAAATTTTGCAAAAATAACAAAAAACTCATTATAAAAAAACATTGCAAAAACAAACAAAAAACATATATTTCAAAAACATAAAAAAGCAGACATCTTAGAATGAAAAACATGAAAATGAATAAGATAACTTGAACGATTGTTAAATAATCAACATTTAAAGAAAAAATTGTGCATACTTAGGACATAAAAAAATTTTAAGTGTAAAAAATATGCCTTAAAAAATGATGATTTTCAAAATTCACATAAAAATCACAAACCTTTAAAAAAATTTTATTTACACTCAATACATTAGAAAATTTAAAGTGTCAAAAATAATCCCTCTAAAAAAGGGGTTGATGTTGCATCAACACTTTTCAAAATCAGTATGAAAATCACTAACGTTTAAAAAAAATGTTTACAAGAAAATTTAAAGTACCAAAAATATGCTCCAAAAAAAAGGTGTATTCTAAATCACCACTTTTAAAAATCAGTTGAGTCTTTGCTACCTCAAAAAAATAGGTACTAGGTAATTTTCTCGTTTGATCCATAATTGTGTTCAGCCTGATGTGTTTGTTCTATGGGGCTAAGTAGCATAACATCGCCAAAACTGTCAATCTGATTAGGACGGGGAATGACCCAAGGATCGTGATGAGTCGAGACCATGTTAATGGAAGCGACGTTCGGAGGTGGAAGGGAAAAAGTTCCCATAAGGGAAGAGTCTTTGAAAAGACCTGTCCCAACACTCTCTCAAGGGATATCAGTATTCCCAACATAGGGCACATTACCATTTGAGGAGTTGGAAGAGAAAAAGGTCAGTTGATCGATAGTGACTATTTTCCCTTGATGAGGAAAACAGAGCACACAAAATATGGTGGAAACCATGCAAAACATTGCATGAGTCTAGCTACGACTAAGTAGAAGATTATAATCTTTTGATCGAGTAGCAACAGAGACAGGTGTCGCGCCACTCATAAAAAGTTGAGAGTCTCCAAATGTAGAGGATTGAGGTTGATATACCAATTGACTCTGTTGTGATGGAAAGGGATCTTTCAACACTGTCGGTGTCCCTGAGGTGCATTTTAGAAGACAACTAACCTCAGCATGATAGGGAAAATCTTTGGTATAATGATATTTGTCATATAAGACAAGGATATTTCGGCTTGTGTTTGGATGTATCATCAATAGATGGTTTAGGAGAATATTGTTTAGGGGAATCATATTTAGCCTTACTTTTACCCTTCCTTTTCCCTTTTGAGGATTTTTCTAATATGGTAGATTGGACAACATTCACCTCGGAAGTTTTACCAGGATTTTTGGAAGTATTTGAAGGAGGAGAAGGTGCGATAGCAAGAACATATTGATGCTTCGTAGAAGCAGAAGAAGCATTACTAGAAGGTTGAGTTATTGACCCAATAATACCATCAATGGGTGGTGTCTCTGCAGTTTGAGAAGATGCCGGATCAATTGAAGGTCGCGGGGCATCGGGTAAGAGATCATAGAGCGCTCCAGATTGTGAATATATCAAATATAAGTACTGAGCATGGGCGATTGCTTGTTCTTCAATCACACAGCCACCCATAGCTATGTGCTTGGCGATTTGGTTAACGAATGAATTAGTAAACCATTCGGTTAAAATCTCATAATGGATATCGAACTTAATAAGACAACGCTGACATCTCCATTCATGGATGTGATCAGAGATGTGAGTAGCAGTCGTTTGTTTCAAAGACGTTAGGAGATGGGTCCCAGTTTCATATCGAAATGGTAGCTGAAAATGAGTGAGAAAAGCCATAGCCAAGGTATTGAAATCTTAAAAGGCACCTCGACGTAACTTGAAGTACCATTTAGTGGCAGCACCCGCTAGAGTGCGTTGGAAAAGACGTAGTCAAATGGAATTGTCGACCCAAGAATTGGACGACCACCATAAATGGTAGGTCATGACATGAGATTGGGGGTCTTCTCCAGACTCCCTTTCAAATTTTGGAAAATCACTAGGAATCTTGGTAGGAACCGGAGGCCAATATGGTGAATGGAGTATTGGGTCGTTTGTAAGCCTCAACACATTAGGTAACTCTAATGTAGTTAAAAACAATAATTGAGGATTAAAAGGCATGAAAGGCCTTTGAGAAGGTCCAGATTGAGGATTCCAACCTTTGGTACTGATTTTTCCCACATAGTGGTGGATTTTGAACATAGTGATTTTGATATTGCCCCCAATGGGAGGAATTTTGACCATACAAAGGTTGAGTTCGTCCCCACTGAGGTGGGTACTGACTAGGATAGGTTTGATATTGACCCGACACAGACTATTGAGAACCATAAGGATGATAGGTAGCTTGTGAGGAGTATTGAGCATATGTTTGTTGATGTAATGGTTGACCTTGTTTATGCAATGGTTGACCTTGGTGCTGCACTGATTGTTGATAAAACCCTTATTGCATGTAAGGTCTTTGCTGCAAGTAAGTTCCTTGTTGATGATAGGTTCCTTGTAGATATTGATAGGTTCCTTGCTACTGATATGAGCCTTGTTGCAAAGGATTACCAACTCCTAAAGGATAAGTTCCAAAAGCAAACTAAAACTGACCAGATGATACAAATGAGGGATTAGGACCAAACAACATTTGGAATCCTGCCTGTTGATTGAGAGGTGGATTTTGAGGTTGTTGTGAACCATAAGGAGGGTACGACTGTTGGTAAGGTATTTCAGCCGAAAGAGGATGCTGATAAGGAATTTGACCAGATCTAGATGGAATGGAGTTTATACTAGGATAAGGAATATTATCAACAGTTTGAATTGCTCCTATAACTTGAGTTTGGGATCTGACACTCACATAAGTTCCACCAAAGACAAGAGGTACATATGGAGGAGGTGGTTTCCCCCTAGGCAGTGGGATAGACAATGTCGAAGATTTCCAACTCAATGGAGGAGGTGTAACCACTGCAATAGTCGAAAGAGGAGCTAAAGAACCTATAGGGGCATTAATTTCCCCAATATTAACTATAGGTTGGGAAAAAACCGAAGGTTGAACATGAATTTTGGAAGCCACGTTCGAAACAAATGGGTTAGTGGTAGGCGTAACACGAGATGACCATATTAGATGGTGATAAAGCAAAGATGTTCTTGGAGTACCTGAAACCAAATGACCAAGAGAGGTATAATTAAGAGGAAGTAAGGTTTCACTGTTTTCAAGGGGAGGAGTCATCCCACTCCTCATATAAGGAGAGGGAACATATGGAAAGCTTTCAAGCAGAAAGGGATATTCAGAACTAACACCAATACTAGGATTATGGGTGGATGACTTCCAAAGGAGGAAATCGAGGAGATGTTGACATAGAAGGAATCTCACCTTTTGATGCCATGGGAGGCAATAGTTGACGAGGAGGAGCCCACAACGTACTAGGAGAACGTTCCAAAGTTACATTAGGATTAGCAAACAGACTATATGGGCATTGAGGATATATCACCAAAGGATCTAATTCGTAAAGTGGATTCAAGGGAAACAACAAGAATTGTTGCAGAACCTCGTGAATTTCTGGTTCATATCCATGAGATGACAAAAACGAATCTTGGGGTGGAGGATTAGAAGCGAGGGGTTGAATGCTCTAGATAATTCCAAGCTCAAAACCTTAATCCTCAAGTGACTTTGGGATCTCAGGATGGACTCCTTGAGATAACCCTTCAATATCAAATTGTGAAGGAGGTATGTGAGGTGAACTTGGCGGTTCTGCCACAATGACCATTTCTCAAAATCAAGAGGAAAGGAGGTGATTTATTTGAGCTTTAATTAAACTTTATCATTAATAAGGCATAATGAGGCCAAGGAGAACTACATGGGTAGGACATGTTATTGTTTAGAACTTTAAAACAAAAAATAAATCAAAAAGGGTAATCTAGGCAAAAGGGTTTACCACGTATCCGTGAACCACTATATACACCTTGGCGGAACCAAGGACTTAACGTACGGTGGCTAATCTCCCCAAATTTTGTGTTTGGTGTATCACATCTACAAGGTAGCTGGCTCGGTTACCTGTGGCTAAAGGATAGCAACCTAGTGGGGTCTCCCAATATATACTCGACAGTACGGGAAGCACAAGTCTGTGTTAGCATTGTCTAATGCGTAATCATTTGATGAGAATGTTCCCATACACTTTCCATAAGTGGAGCGCCTCTGATATACTTAAAAGTACTGGAGAATGATCATATATACTTCCATACATGGAATTAGATATCACCCCCAGGATACAACGTTGGAAGATAACAACCATTGTTAGGTTTATAGACGCTAGAACAAGTCTCTAGCCTAGACCTCTAAATGTTTTCGTTAAGTTCCAAATGCTCCTTAGATTAATTGAGTAAATTTTAATGTTTATCTTGAATTATGTTTCAGTTTTGTGGCTCAAAACGATGTCACATGAACGCCTAAGATGCAGCTATATGAGAAAATAATTTTTTTCCATTTCAATTAAAGCTAGAGACTAATCAAGGGAATAAGTTTCAATCAATAATGCATCAAACAAAATGCCTTCTACTAACTTTCACTTTCACTTTCCAAATGCAAAGCCAACAAGTAAAAATGATTTTCACTTTTTACTATCCTAAATGCAACTTTTCAATAGTAAAATGATTTCACTTTTACTAAGATGCACTTATATGAATGATGTTTTTCTTTTGATTTTAAATGATCTAATGCAACTAATGCATCAACCAAACAAAAATGAATTTTGATTCAAATGCACCTACATGAAAATATTTTTCAATTTTCCTTTTGAACAAATGATGATGCACTTCTTTCAGCTTGAGAATCAAATAATGTGATCTATGCTTAATTATAAACCAAAAATAAGTTTCCAATGCAAATAACTTAATGCAACCTGAAAAACAAATTTTGAAAACCAAGCTAAGACAAATGCAAAATGATGTTTTTTAATGATTTCCACAGAAAAAAACACTCAATCGATCAACAAAACCAGTATCCCAATGACACAAACAAGCAGCAAGCGATGACCAATTGACTAGAAACCCTAGAACTCAATCATATTTTCACTCCTACTACTTAAAATCCAATGAGACAAATTTCTCAAATTAATTAGACAACCATACAAAACACTGACAAATCCAAGCACAAAGGATAGGGAAAGACCTTAGAGGTCAAGGCACACTGGACCCTATGAAAGAAACTCTAAATTTCTCAAATTTCAGGGATCAATGCGACTCTTACAATCAAATATGTGTTGTGAGGAGTTTCAACGTGACTGTTATTAAGGAAAACACACTATAAACACAACTGCTCTGGGAAAAAAAACGAAAGACGAGAAAGTTTGGGAAAAATATAAAGAATTTCAAAGGGAAGTCCATACTTAACACTATAAAGTATTGATCACTCAAAGTTCAGACTTATACATAATCTAAATGACTGGTAATTCAATGGTTGGCCAAACTGATCAAAAGACCAAATCGAAGAAAGAGGTTGAAAAGGCTAAAGGCTTCCTAGTATGGTCACTATTTTGTTGTGAGGACAATCCCTTCTGCTGACAGAAGCGATCTCTCTAGTCCTATAAGAGGATCTAGCAAAATCCAGATAAAATAGTGTAGGCTTTCCTAGTTTATGTTGAAAAATGCAAAGTGAGAGAGAGAAACGTACCTCATTTTGATGCTAAGAGATCAACCTTTGATGATAATCTCGATCCCTTAGCTTCTAGGCTCACTCCTTGCTATTCAATACTTGTAAGAGAGATCAAAATACAACAAGAGATACAAGAGAATACATAGTATAATTCAAACATAAACTACATAGAAGATCGAGGAGCATCATGCTAAATGAATAAAGATTTATACACTTATGGAAAGTAAACACCAAATGTATTTATTAATGAATAAAAAAGGTAAGCGTACAACCATTGCCTTGATGTTGGACACCTCCTTTGTAGTGGATTTCCAAGTCCAAGTAAAGACCATTCAAGCACTCCTTCTCCTTAGTTAGATGGGCAACATTTGGGCATAATTTCAACATAGGAATGCAGGCAAGAAATGACCAATCATTTGGGGATGGAAGGGACTTGATTTATAGGAAGGGAGATAGAGTTAGGGATCCAAAAAAGAGGGAGGAAGGTCCACATCTCAAGGGGAAGATCCCTAAAGGTAGGATCAAGGACTCAAAATGGGAGAGCTCGACCATATCTCTACCTAACAACATCCAACTCACTGTTCTTGAAGATTATAGTAGGCAAAGCTTCTCCTCCACTTTAAGAAAGACTACTAAAATAGGTCCAGCATGGGTTTTAATATCAAAAGGTGTGCTTGCAGTGCTAGGTCAACATGCTGCAACATGCCAATAGCACAGGCCAACAGTGATGCAAAGCGCGTTGACCTTGAAAACTAGGGCTTCAGGCAAATTTCTCCAGAATTCTCTCAGGGCAACTCTTCTTCCATTCTTCGGGGATGTTTCTGTATATGTTCTGTGGTGAGTACATTTTGACAGTTTTTGTCATTTTTTTGCTTCAGGATATGGGATGGTAAGTGTTATAAAATATTGTGTAACATGTAGACCCCCCAAATACTTGAGGAGTACATCTGGGTTCTTTGGAGAGATACCCAACATTATAGCCATATTTCTGAATTTTGTAGTGTACTCCTAAATGCTTTGGCCTAAATTTTGCCTGAAGTAATGCCACTAGATCCACTGGTCCTCCATGTACCTAATGGATAAAACTGTGAATTAATGAAAACAAAATGGAATATAGTGGCCGAAATCCCAATCCTACCTAAAAAGGATGTGGCTAGTTGAGCTATGGAGAACTCTGTTGTAGCTATGCTGGAAATAAGGGAGGATTTCATCCCATGTGCATGGATGCTTCGAGTTGTACATGCATAAAATGTGTACGATCATATCGTTGACGACCTCTATTTGACCATTTGTTTGGGGGTGGAAAGTCATGGACTTAGTGAGCTTGGTATTTAGCATTGACCAGAGACTTGACCAAAATTAACTTAGGAACCAGTTGTCCTAATTTGAGATAATGGATAGTGGGATCCTAAAGTGTACCCACACCCATTCAAAGAAAATCTTAGCATTGGCTTTTGCTGTGATACTCTTCTTGCAAGGCACCATAATGGCCATCTTAGAGAATCTGGTGACGACCACAAAGACATAGTCGTTTCCAGGCTTAGTAGAAGGAATGACCGACATGTAATCCATAGAGATGGATTCCCAAGGTCGACTACAAGTAGGAAGAGGAGTATATAGGCCTTGCTTCTTGATGGTTGGTTTGACAATGGAACAAGCAGTGCATGATCTTATGTACTTCCCAACATCCTGTCAGAGGTTCGGCCAATAAAAATGCTTATGCAACACTCCCACTATTTTCTCTACCTCGAAATATCCAATGACCCAACTGTAGTGCCCTACCCAAATCATCTTGGTATGCTCACTTGAAGGAACATAAAGGTGTCCGAGGTGACATAACAGTGCATCATGGAGGTGAAAATTTGGAACTTTCTTGCCTTCCAAGAGCGTCTGGTATGTGGTCAAATTTTGGATCGCTCTTGTAAAGATGCGGCCACCCTGTAGTCTCATTCCCATAAGATTCAAGCATAGTGATCAGCTGAGGAAGTCTACAACATTGTTGGTGCTTCCCTTCTTGTACTCAATCTTCAAATGGAACTTTTGCAGGTATGTGGACCATTTATGATAGTGATCGTTCCACAAATTCCCTTGTGTCTGTATGAACTACAGGGTTCGGTGGTCTGTGTGGATGAACATTTCCTTCCCCATAATGTAATGCTTCCATTGTCGGTAGGCCTACATAATGGAATACATCTCTTTGTCATAGATGGGATATTTTCAGACTGTGTCTAAAATTTTCTCACTGTGATATGCCATTGGATTCCCTTGCTGAGTAAGAACTACACCAATAGCATAGTCGAAGGCAACTGTCTCGATCTCAAATGGCTGTTGCAGGTCAAGTAATGTCTGAACTAATGCAAAGCAGGGGCGATGCTTCAAATCGACAAACACGTTCTGTTTGGATTAAGAACAAAATAAATTTTCTTTCAATCCTCCCTTGGTGACTTGACTCAAGGGCCAAGTGATATGAGAGAATCCCAACAAGAATTTGCAGTAGAAGTTGGCAAGGCCCAGAAAGCTGCAAAGCTTTGTTAGAGTGGTTAGGGTTGGCCAATCCCGAATGACTTGTATCTTCACTAGGTCCACATGCACACCCCACTTATCAAGAATGTACCCAAGATATATAACCTGGGTCATACCAAAAGAGAATTTCTCCAAATTGGCACACAACTTGTGTTGCCGTAGGGTTTGGAGGACTTGTCAAATATGGTGGAGGTGCTCTTCCCAACTCTAACTAAAGATCAGAATGTCATCCAAATACACCACCATGAATGAGTTGGTGAATGGTCTCAATATGTCGTCCATCAGCCTCATGAAGGTTGCGCGGGCATTTGTCAACCCGAAAGGCATGACCAACCATTCAAAAAGGCCCTCCTTGGATTTGAAGGTAGTCTTCCACATATTGGAGGGTTTGTTTGGTACTTGGTGATAACCAAATTTCAAGTCAATCTTGCTGAAAAATTATCTTGCTAAAATATTTGCCCCACTAAGCTAGTCCAGAAGGTCATCAATTTGTGGGATTGGATGCCTGTTCCAGACAATGATCTTGTTCAGTGCTTGATAGTCAATATAGAGCCTCCAGGTTGTTGGGTTGTGTTATATTCTTTCCACATAGTTAACAGGGGGTTTGAGGGGTACCGGTAACCACACTTTATGGGGTCCGGGGCAGCGCCCCAGAAAATTTTGGTTTTGGACCCTATGTTAGGTTGGGCGGGCCCACCTATGGTTTTGTGCATGATTTTCGCACATGTTTTTGGACGCGATGGTTTTCGGTCCATGGTTTTGGATGCGATGGTTTTCGGTCCAAGGTATTGGATGCTTCGGCATGTATAAATATGTATTATAACATTGAAAGGAACATAATGAAAGATCACACTGGTAGTCCCTGTTTTGGGATCCAAGGGAAAATCTCGGTGTATATGTGTTTTATGTGTTATGCTCTCGCATTGTTTATTTTATGTGTTTTAGAATTCGTATGTAGGTAATTTCTGTACGGGGTTAAAACCTACAGCAATGGTGTTAACTTTTGGAGTTTTTCTTTCTTGGTTATTATTTTATATTTTAAAAGGCATTATTATGATAATATAAGACCACTACAAGATTACTAAGATCAATCCATTAAATGGAAACAATGTCACTTAGAAGGTGATGTCCAGGATTTGTTCTCATGCTCTCTCCTTTATTGGCTTGAGGTAAGCATCAATTCTCCTTTCTATGCCATACCCTCAAGGGTTTAAAAGCAAGGGTTTTGATTTTATTTCAGGCCATAGTTGAACTTATGGTCGAATAGTTTCCCCTTTGGAGGGGTCCCTTATAATGGGGCCTTGGTTTCATAACTTGATTAGATAGAAGGCTAGTTTTTCTTATAGGGATCTAACCTCTTTCTTTAAATCCACAAGTATTACATAACCAACTTTAAGAGGGGCATTCATCTTGACCCTAAATTTCAATAGTGGAGATAAGGCACTTAAGCCCTAATGTCAATCTTTTTTACAAAATTACAATCCTTGTCATTTATTTTTCTACAAATTCAAAAAACAAAAAAAATATAAAATTCAAAAAATGTTTATGTAACTCAAGCTTAAATTGAATCTTAAAGCTATAAATATTAGGAGAATTATGCTTAAATTATTTATTTATCACCCCGAGGAGAAATTCATCCCTCTTTACTTCTACTTAAAAGATTGATATAACATTGTTTTGAGGGTGTTTAAGTTGTTTTTATCAAAGTTGGAAATTAATTATACCAATACTCTTCCGAGGGTTGGTCAAACCCTGAGCAAGTTTTGGTGGTGAAAGGTTTGCTTTAACCCTAGTTAACCCTAGTTTCATCTATGGCTTGTTTTTAAGTGCATACTATTTATATTTGGAAGTGATTTATAGCCCCAAAAGTGTTGGAAATTGTTTTACTTTGATTAGGATATTTCTGGAGCTTCACCCTTGGGGGATTAGCCCTCTTTTCTATGAAACTATGATTCCAAATTGTTGTAGCTTCTTATTTACTTGCCTAATTTCAATGTTAGGTTCTTATTTCACTTCCAACTTAGTGCCCAAGCAAAATTATCAAAGGATATTTCATCCTAATGTGTTTCCACACTTTTGGATTCTCTTCAAGGCACTCCAAATCTAGAAAATTTTGTGTTTTTTGTCATTTTGAATATATAAAAGTGCATTACAACAAAAAACTTGTCCAAATAAAAGCATATTATTGAGTGTTAATCAAAGGATAATCATATTACTCAGTGCATGTGACTTACCCTCATTGTTGAGAATCAAAGGTAATTGTTTCTTATGATATATATTTAAGGAGGATTTCAAATGTTGGTTTGTATTTCTAGTTGTATTGATTCACACACTAGATGTAGCACTTGTTTTATTAACTCCTAAAATTTGTCATACAGAGGCGTTTCTAGGAATTGGTCCCTCTAACTTGTTGGTAAAGTGTACAGATTTGGGACACCACCCACAACTTTCTAGGAGGTCGCCTCAAGTATCGGGAGATAATGTTGAGGTGGTTGTGGGCATATCTCCTATGTGCTTGGCCCCTATCCATTTAGCTGGGACCTTTCCAAGGATGTTAATCTACGTAGTGACAAGTATACTGTAATAGTTTAGATTGATTCTCACAAGATTTTTGGTGAAGACACCAAATTTTCCAATTCCATGTCCTTTAACCTTGTAGCTAATGTGAACGTGATTTTTTTGTATTGATTCCACAAACTGATTGTAGGTGAACCTTGTCCTCCAATGCCGAAGTCATCAAGTGAAAGGGGTATTAAAGCCTTGCACTCCATTATACATCATTAAACTAAATTAAACAATCTCATAGACAACAAGCAAAGCTTCTCTAGGTTTTTATAATTATGTATGATTGAATTAAGAACAACATCATTCAAAAGAGAAGGACAATTATAATACACGAATTTTTGTAGGTTCTTGTTTGCAACAACAATGCTTGCTACCAAATATTCATCATTGTATTGCCCCATATCTATATGCAATGCATTTAGAGTTGATAAACTTGATAACTCCCACAAGTCCCCACATGGAATTTTAAAGGCAATTCCTATAGATGGAGGCATATGATAGTTAAGGACTCGAGGGTTAAGGTAATATTCATGAAATAATCAAACCCTTTAAGGACATTAGAAGCAAGGGACAATTCTCACCTATTTTTTACAACCCAAAGGGAGTGAATTACAAAATACCTTTTAAGTTAAATTATTGGATATTCTTACAATTAAGGAATGATTATAGGGCACCATCACTAAAATTCTTGCAATTATCAACATTGAGAGACATAAGCCTCCTATTAACCCTTGACATGGCCTCAATTCTAGAATTGAAAAATAAGAAATTTAAGATATGGATACCTATGTGAGTAAAGCATAATTTTCACAAACCCTAAATTTGTAATGCTTTCCTAGGGTTGCTCAAGTTTGACATACTTGAAACGGAAGATTAGAGAAGGAAGGAGTGTACATGACTTGATTGTGAGCTTATAGGAAGCTCACAAGAGCATGTCATTCGACTCTTTGCATGTCATGAATGACATTTGCAGGTCACATGGCTCCAATAATTGTGTTAAGATGTAGGAAAATTGTAAAGTGAAATATTTAATGGTTACGTATATCATTTTATTGGAGAAAAAATTTACAAAAAACGACACTTCTTATATTTCCTCATGAATTGTCACAACTCATGTGGAATCCTCCTTTGAATGCATGATATATTGCATTCATGGTGGGTTTTTCAATGGTGAGCAAGGAGGAGCACCCATCTTGTTGAATTTTCAGTAGTAGTAGAAACTAATCATTTGATCTAATATTACTTTCCAAGGATTTCCAATCAATTTATCTTATGTCATATATACCGTTAAGCGATTAAACATAGAAAATATCAATAATAATGCAATGAAAAACAATGGGATCATAAAAAGACAACCATGCACAATGGAGACAACAAATTTACCCTTGGAAAATCCAAGAAATTTTCTTCTAAGGAGAACTTTTTCTTCAAAAATATTTGCAATTCCAAGAATATTCTAGAAATATGTGCCACAAATCCAAGTCCAAGATACCACTCAAACATGCTCAAATACCAACTAGTCAATGTTGGTCATACCGCCAAAAATCAAAGAAATCAATGTTGGTCAATAGTCTGAAATTTCAACCTAAGGTCATCTCGGTCTTGTAATCAAAGGGTTTGTGCTCAACTGTGGTTGACTACAGCCAAAATATGTAGTCAAATTCTTCATTTTCTGCGATCAAACTTGCCCCTTTTTCTGCAGTCAAATCCAGTCAAATACAATATATTATTGGCCAAAAAGAGTAGGACAAACTTGTTCAAATGGTAGCTTTTTAACCTCAATCAAACTTTAGATATCCTCCTCTTGAATTTGCACATGTGGTTCATAAAAATAGAAGAATTTGTGTGTTTCAAATTGGTCAAATGAGGATTTCAACTTATGTATTTATATTTGTCAAATGGGTGACTTTTGACCAAAAGTCACACCCCTTCATGGTGGGGTTGACTTAACCATTTAGGGCCTACATGAAACCCCAAAAATACAAATTTTAATTTTTCATTTTCATAATTTTCGTTGGACAACTTGGGAGGCCTTTTTTCATGCAGGAATACCTCTCGATGATACACAAAAATCAACACTCCCTCTTAGTGAGGGATATATTCTTTGCAACATATTTCCCTTGTTGAAATTTCTCCTTCCTTAAGAAAAGTTAATGAGCTTGTCATATTGATGCATGTCTATAACTCCACGCTGGAGTGGGAAATGTAACTCTCTCATATGTACATAATCATCCAAGGCTTTTGTCCAAAGTCCTTTATGGTTATTTAGGAAAATGTATCAATCTCCTCTAGCCATGACCCATCAAAGTCCTTATAGCATCCAAGTTCTTCTAGCTTCTTAGGAGAGAATTTTTATTTTGGATCATTCACCTTTCTAGTCAAAGTCCTTTATGACCTAGCCAAGTCCTTCTAGCTTCAAAGATGAATTACATTTATCTCCTTTGGTCGACCCAACTAAGTATTTTTGGCTTCTAAGGAGAATATTTGTCCATTCCTATAATTTCCCTAGGTTATTCACCTCTTGGTCAACCTAGCCAAGTCCTTTTGGCTTCAGAGGTGAATTTATCCCATAATTACACCTATAATTTCCATGGGCAATTCACCTTTCTATTCAAAGTACTTTATGACCTAGACAAGTCCTAGCTTCGAAGGTGAACGTATTCATCTCCCCACGTCAAAATCCTTTATGACCATGCCAAAGTCCTTTATGGATTCATAAGATGGTCTGCCCAGTCCTATAAATACCTCATCATTCCCTTCCAATGAGGGAGACATTCAACACCATACTAAGATCATCTTTTAAGCAAGTCTAGAATCTACTCACATGTGGATATATATTAGATCAAAACTTCTCCTCTTTGCATCATGTGTCAGATGAAGTGACCTGACCATGTCCTTATGGCTTTTGAAGCCTCATTGCTTCATGACTTGTGATATTCCTTCAAAGACTCACTTCACTTCATGAGACATATCTCAAACCACATCCAACTGTACAACATAGGTACCACATTCTTTGTTCCCACCCATTGTATATTCCTTTGTTCAACCATAAACTAGTTCAGGATGTTCATTGCAAAGAAAATATATGGCCTAGCGTAAAACAAGTACTTCACGAATCTAATCAATTGCATGTACATTATGGGATTCACCAAAGATGAATCTCCAATCCCAATAAATAATTTATCTACCTAAATCCTTCATTTCAATTTATGAAGCGAACTCCCTTTGACACTAGAGCATATCCTTTTGAGGTAATTTAGGTTGCTTCCTCTATCACATAAGCAAGTCCTTCTTTCATTGTTGCTCCCTATGTCACGTAAGAAAGTCCTTCTGATATGGTCTACTATTGGAAGACACACTTCTCCTAGATACCTTCTATCTCTGAGCATCTATTATAACAATATTAATCCCATGACATCTTCTTAGAAGGTTTCTCCTTCTACTTTACTTGGTTGTCAACTCCCTTGGAATTGGAATTTATTCCAATTTTCAGACACAATCATGGATGTTAATCTATACAATTTATTCCAAGCATTCTCAATAATATGACCATCTATGACAAGAGAAAAAATCCTCTCTTAGTCCACTCTCTCTTACTAAGAGAACCTTCTTGTCACAGCCTTGCCATGTACTTCCTGATGTTGCCACCTATGTAATGGCAGTCTTCGCAGTGGACCTTTTGATTAAACTGCTGAGATTTGTATTGAATCATTGGCTCCCTCTTAATCCTTACCTCCTTGTAGAAATCAATGAAGTCCATCTACAATCTCATCAAGCTTGGATTCCTTGTATTCTTTTGAGCTATATGTTCATCTTGGTCCTCAACATCAATTATTGATGCATATTGCTTTCCTTTTTCTTGCATTAGATCCAGGGTTTCTTTATCTTGTGGATTCATCGAGTTATCTAGACATACCAAAGACTCTACAATGATCTAGCATCAATACCAAGGCATTCTCGCACTATCAAGGAGATAAACCAAGTATGCGTCACACCAACTCCACTTGCATCCAATACTCTAGGTCACACTCCAGGTTTTATCTCACAAACCTTGGGACATTCTCATCCAACACTTTAATACAGGTTGTAACTTCCAAGTCTTCTAGGGTTTACAAACCCTAAGTCTTCCAAATATTGTACCACACACTTTAATACAAGTGTTATGATATGATCTTTCTTGCTTTATAAAGTAAGTGAAGGAGCTTTTTCCTCGACCCCCTTGTCACTAAAGTAATTTCCTTGGTGGATGAATCAGAGAGGTGTACTTAGTCAAATTATAAATGATCAAGTTAGGCATATCTATTGTGGATAATAAACAAGGGTTTGACTCTGTGTCAAATGTGCTTGTCATCATGCCACATTTCATGCTTAAAGAGATGTCATCATCCATATTGTAGAATGTCTAAAGCATAATCTCAAAATTCAGGTCATTACACAAAAAAGGATTATCCCCATACTAGAATTAGACCATTGATCACTATCAAGTAGCAAGTTGTCCTTAATTATTATAGTATCAATTCAACAAAGGACTCATACCTCAAATATTGTTGTTAGAGTTTCTTCCACCTTATAATACCTACTTGGCTCCTGATTTCTACCCTTCGAGGTGCCATGTAACCAAATTTAATTAGCCCTTCAAATGCCCTTAAAATTCATCACAATACGTCCTCGAATTTCCCTCTAAAAAATCCCTTAATGATCTATATAATGTGTCCTAGACCTTCATCAAAATTCAACCTTACTTATATTATCAATTTTCCACCTCTTGTGCCCTAAAAAGGTTTCTTGGTTGCCTTTAAAGCTCAGTCTAAATAGGCCTCTAGAGGGCTAAAATTTTATCTTAGATCAAGCCTTGTTCTTCTTATACTTGGCTTCTCCAAACCTCAGCCTCTTCAAGATACTCCAAGGGTTATTCTTTTATCAAGGCTTTGATACCATGTTGAATTTTCTATAATAGTTCACAGTAGAACCGGAAACTAATATTCTAATCTGATAATTACTTTGGAATGATTTCCAATCAAGTTATCTTATGTCACATATCATTGAGCAATTACACAGATAAAATATCAACATTAATGCAATGAAAAGCAATATGATCATAAAGAGACATCCATGCACAATAGAAACAACAAATTTACCTTGGGAAAATCACAACAAATTTTATTCTAAGGATAAATTGTTCTTCAGCAATATTTACAATTCCAAGAATATTATAGAAAATTGTGCCACAAATCCATGTCCAAGATACCATTCAAACCTGGTCAAATACCAATTAGTCAATGTTGGTCAAGCCACCAGAAATCAATGTGGGTCAACATTTATTCAATAGTTTAAAATTTTGGCCCGAGGTTAGGTTGTTCCTACAATCAACTCTAGTTGATTGTGACCAAAATTTATTGTCAAAGTCTTCATATTCTTTGATCAAAATTTTCCCTTTTTTGTGGTCAAATTCAAACAAACTCTCGATCAAAAAAAGCAAGTCAAACTAGGTTAAATGGTAGCTTCTTTATCTTGGTCAAACTTCAAATCTCCTTGATCCATATTTATGCAGGAATGAAATGGAATACATATATAAACAGAAACACAAAGTTACAACAAAAATGAAACTTTAATTCCTTAATAACAAAGTACTGAAAATTGTTACATGCAAAATGGAAATAAACTACTTCGAGCGATGGTAACTTATCTTTGAGAAGAGATGTGGAAATGGCATGCCTTCTAAAATGTGTTACAATGAGGCTCAGTGGCCTTTTTATCACTAAGAAACAATGGGAAACCATAAACATCCAAAAACCTAACCCTAGGACATGAAGCGCCAAAATATTTTGGGCCCTGTTGGTGTTAGTTGGAACATCAACTTCCCGGGGTCGTAAATTTGGCATACGATCTTCGTTTGACTATCATAATACCTCATTTCAAATATATCCAAGAGGATGCCAAATGTGCATAGTAAATAAGCCTTCCACTTTTCCGGTTGCTCTGTTTTTCCAAAAAATGTCTTTTAGGCCCTCAAAACGGCTTCGAAAGTTTAGGACCCAAAAAAACTACCAAAAATAGTAAGTTGTGCTACAATTAAGGAAACTGAAAGAAACAATGGTGGGGGTCCAAGTGGAATAGGCGAGTGACCTCTAATATCCACCTGGACTAGTCCTCCCCCCTTAGGAAGCAATAGTCCCCATTGCATTGAGTGCCTCCATGAGATGGGGAAACTTCTGTTGAACTTGGTCCCTGGTGAGCCACTTGCCTTGGTGCAGGACTTAGCTAGTTTTGACAACCCGATACAGTTGGATCTTCTCTCGGTGAGCATTCTAAATATATGTGTCCATAATTCGATCAATTGTGGCTTGTTCCATGCAGTCTGGGTTGAGCTCTGTTAGTGCTAGTTGTTCTGCAATGTATGATGTATCCAACAATGGTGGAAAGTATGGTCGAAGGCGATCCACATTGAACACTAGGTGCAAGCCAAGGAATGGGGGAACGTTGAGCTTGAAAGTGTTGTCACCCACAACCTTGGTGATGGTGTAAGGCCCGTATCAGAGTGGTCAGATCTTGTGATGGGCTCTAGCAAGGCGTTATTTTTTCCAATGCAACCAAACTTTGTCGCCCACATGAAACTTATGTGGCACCTAATGTTGATCATGTTGATGCTTGTACTTAGCATTGGACTTCTCCAAGATGTCACGAACTTAATGGCAAATGTGTTGGATGCATTCAATAAACCCAGTAGCTTTATCAACCTTGGACTGTACATGTGTGGATTTTTTTTGTGTAGTCGCATGAGGCATGACAACATCATTCGGACACAATGGTTGAAATCCCAAACCCACTTCAAAGGGACTGCGACTAGTCGAGATTTTAGGAGCTTTGTTATAGTTGTGTTGCACATTTGGAAGGCTCTCTTCCTAGGTTCGTGGAAGCTTGGAGTTGTACATGTGGAGTATGTGCACTATCATCCTTTTGATGACCTCAGTCTAACCATCAATATGGGGATGGAATGTAGTGGACTTGGTGAGCTTGGTGTCCAATACTGTCCAGAGGCTAGACCAGAATGTGTTGAGGAACCTATTAACCCGACCTAATATAATGGTTTGCGGGATCCCAAAATGTAGCCACACTCGCTCAAAGAAGAGTTTGGCAGTGTTCTATGCTATGATACTCTTCATGTAGGCCACAAATATAGCCATCTTAGAAAATATGTCCACGGCCACAAATACACAGTCATTACCATGCTTGGTAGAAGAGAGGCCAGATAAATAGTCAATGGAGATGGATTCCCAAGGCTAGCTTGGAGTAGGAAGAGGAGTGTACAAGCCTTGCTTCTTAATGGTTGGCTTGGTCATGGCATATGCAGTGAAGGATCTGATATATTTTCCAACATCTTGTCAGAGTTTTGGCCAATAAAAATACTTCTGTAATACAGCCATAGTTTTATCCACACCAAACTGTCCTGCAACCCGCCTATAGTGCGTCTCACAAATCAGCTTGGCATGCTCGCTTCAAGGAACACAAAGGTGGCCCGGGTAGCACAATAATCCACCCTGGAGGTGGAAATTTAGAATTTGCTTACCATCCACTAGCATTTGGTATGTTGTGGCGAACTTTGGATCATTCTTTTATAGTTGTGTCCAACCAAATGTCTCGTGGCCACAATAGTTGAGAACAGTTTCAGTGTTGCAACTGGGGGCTGACTGAGGTAATCTGCAACATGATTGGTGTTTCCCTTTTTGTATTAAATGTTCAAGTGGAATTGTTGCAAATATGTAAACCACTTCTCATAGCGATCATTCTACAACTTCCCTTATGTCTATATAAATTGAAGAGGTTAGTGGTTGGTGTGGATGAATGTCTCCTTCCCTAGAATGTAATGTTTCCATTATCGTAAGCCTGCACAATACAATACATATCTTTATCATAGGTGGAGTTCTTCCGAATTGTATCAAAAATTGCCTCACTACGATTGATCCATGAGGCTCCAGAAAAAGGCTTATAAATCAAAGGTGGTTCTAGAAAGGCCAAAAACAAAATTCGTCAAAACGTAGAGAAACCAATACCAAGTTGTAGTGCTTGTTGATACGATTCCAGTGGCGTAGACAACACTCAAATCCGAGTATGTATGATCGACTTATTGTAGTCTCAAGTTTGACAAGACAAGGAAAAAGAGAGGCCCACGGTGTGCCACATGGCATCCCAGTCAGCAAGCAAGAACCATGACATACATAACAGCCCATCAGGCATTGACACTTAACACTCCATCATTGGTTCTCACCCCCGCAAAACAAACAAAAAAATTAATAATTAAAAATCTCATATAAAACAAAAACTATATAAGACAAAATTATATAACCATAATAAAAAATGGTTATTAAAATATTGTTATTAAAAATAAAACCCAAACAAAACCAACGAATGGTTCAAAACATTATAGGTCCAAAGTTTATTAAAGGTTTCCATAATATAACAAGGGAGCCACTGTCATAGCGGTAGTCCCTGACGGGGTTGAGACCTGCCACCCAATGCTGGCTTTGTCTAATTGCCCACTTTCTGTGAATTCAAGCGAAGTTGCAATTGCTTTTGATTCTCCTGCTACCTTCTTATTCTAATTTTGCAGACGAGGAGGCTAACTTTGTTCGATCTTTATCTAGATATCGATTACTCTTACCTGTTGCTTACTGTTGAAAGAATGGTACATGTATGAACGTGATTCAAATATACATGGTAAAGATAAGATCTCAATAAGAATGAAACAGACATGTAATGCCATTGTAATAGAAGTAAGCATGATTCAGATATCAATACACCGTTTTCATGTTACGTGTAACTAAGTGATAAAGGTAATAAACCGCACCCCAGAGGAAGGATTCTCTACCTGGTCACATTATTATGTACCTTAGTTCATCTCGTTCGTTTCCACGGCTATGGCTTGCTGATGAAATTAATAGGCGCTCCTCTTCACGCACCAGGGAAATGTATGGTGTACTTTTGTTTCTACCTAATTGGAGACTCCATGGGCATTTTAGTATCCATTTCCTTTGTATTAGTGTTGTTCTCTTCAAGACTGGCCGGCATCATGACTCCTCAAAGCCAAGATCCTTCTTCATCCCTATGTACACAATCCTTTCCACATCTGAATCTGCTCTAATTGAATTCAGATATGCAGTTGGAATCGATTATATTAATATTTTATTTTACTAGGGTATAAGCTATTTTCATAACTTCTAGACTGCACGACATAATATACAATGAAATCAGTATATAATTTCCTCATACGAAAGGTAAGGGAATTCTTTAAAGTCTTTGAAGCACATTTTAATAATGATAACTTGATTGCGTACATGAACTAAATGAAAGATGATAACGTTGTGAATGTTCATAAAAATATTTCATGAATTTGTATGTTTATTGCTAGGAACTAATAAAAAAACAAGCCAATAGGACAAGAGGCAATGGAAGCCTGGAAGCCATCGAGGCAATGAAAACCTGAAAGCCATCATCATGAAAGTGAAAGCCATCATCATGAAAGTGTATGAGATTATTTTATTATAACATAACATAAAAGTAAGATTCGAATGTACATTATTTTATATCATTTTTAAAAATAAAATATCAGAGTTCACCTCCAACATGTTTTACGATACTTTCATAATTTTAATAATTCTTCATACTAAGGGTTAAAGGGAATTCTTTATAGTTTTTGTAACATATTTTAATGATGATAAGTTGGTTGGGTAAATGAACTAAATGAAATATGATAATGTTGTGTATAGAACACCGGTGGAATAGAAAACCCGGTTGTGTTGCAGGAAGTGTTCCCTCTACGGACAGAGGTAACCCCTCTAGCCCTAGAGTGGGTCTAGTCACAAACAAGGACAGATCAACAATAGCTTTCCTTAAAAAATCATAGTTGGAGGCCTACCTCAACTAGTGGTTGATGGAGTTCCGTTGCACTGCTCCAAATTTCGCTTCCTTCTCCTCAATGAGTGATCAACCTAAAACAATGTAAAGGAAATACAACAAAGCACGTAACCGGAAAACAACAATGATCTATTTACCCACAAAGTCAAGAAGTCATGAGCTATCAAGTAAATTACATAAAAGACATAGGAAAACATCATTGATTGTATTAATAATGAAATAAGAGCAAGCTTACAACCAAATTCTTGACGTCGCAAGCCTTCTCAGAGGAATCCAGCCAGCATGTCCTTTAAGCATTCACTCTTTGAAGATGGATCTCCCAACATACAAAGTCTCTCTCTCTCACTCATAAGTTTTATATAATAGTCAAGAGAACTTCACAACCTTCCACAAGCTATCAACACTCTCACACTTGTCACACCCACACCAGCTATCTATCAAACTAAAAAGCACTAACAACACTGCTCAATCCAAGAATTTACCAACTAGTTGATCATAGAAAAGTTGAGTGTTTAAATAAGAGGAGGAGTCTCCATTAAAGGTGGAAGAGAGAGCTTATCCCCAAGGAAGGTAGCACAATTGACGAAACTGCCATACCAGGGAAGGAAGGGCGACACAAAATGCTAACAACCAGGTCTGGAGTCATCCAGAAGGCCGACTGTTGGAACAAATTCGCCCAATCTGGATCATCATGGGTGTATAACATATCCTTAGCGCTAACATCGCTAGTAAGTAATGTAGCTAGTCAGACCGTTGCTAAAGATATCAAATAGTCTCACGACGGAGCATGAAATTGAACCGTCAGGGGAAACAGATGTACTTCCATGCTGGAAGTGCGGCTGGACTACTTGTGAGCGTCGTTCAGCGCGTATATTAAGTCTATAGTCATGATGAGGTAGATAACTTAGGAAAAGTGGGTTAATTGGCAGCATAAGAGAGAATTTGTTCAGTATGAGCATGTTTGACTTGGACACATGACACAGTAGAAGGACTGGGAGTGAAGGCAGTGACAAATTATTGTGTAACAGATGCCCCCTAAAGTATGAAGCCCGAGAGAGTGGGAGGGGTGAAATGCTTTACGAAACCGACTGAGCTGGAATGTCGTCTGGAAGAACCTGCAGGTGCAAGTACCATTGATATCTTTGAAAGTGAAATACATGTAGTTTGGGCATGGACGCAGCCATCCAGCTAATAAGACCATGATAATGATAAAGGTATGGTCGCAGCCATCCATGAAGACTCAGGTATGGTCGCAGCCATCCATCAATGGGTCATGTAATCACAAACCAATCCATGCAGCCCGAACATGTGTAATCTGAGTTCGGGGTCTTGAACCCAACCGATCATAGTACAAATTCTAACATGTGAATAGAGGTGTTGAAGTCGAGCATGAGAGAAAGTCACTTGATTACTGGTCGATGATGTAAACTGTTAACAAGCGCGAGAGAAACCACCAATAATGCCAATGGTTCTCAAGGTACTGTCTAGTACAATCCATGAAGTGTGAAGAATGAGCTAAATTCTAACACTCATGGAATCACCCAATCAATGATCAATGATGTAAGTCGATCGTCAGGCGTGAAGAACTTGCCATTGAGGCATGCAAGATCCAAGGTACCAAAAGGGATCTCTAGATCAATCTCCTGGATAATGAGCTGATGTCGACAGGAGACGACCTGTTGCAGGAGGGCCATAACGTTTCCCCCATCAACGACATGAGACAAGGAACAAGCGGTAGATGGTGAAACAGAATATCATATGAAAAGGCGAGGATGTAAACTGCAGAAGGATTATTCTCTTGAACATGTCGGCAACACGAATCCGAAGGGTGGTAGCATTCAGGTACCGAGGGATCAGACGCTTAATGGAGACAGCATGGATCAGATATAATGAGGCTAAATGACACCCCAAACCCGTGGAAGGCCAAATGACAATGTATGGATATCCCAACCCGACAAGAAGCAAACGTGTTGATGTTCAAGAGTGACTAGCTGCCATAGACAATCAATGATGATTTCCAAATTTTTCCCCCACCATTGCTGGCGAGTACACCAATTATTTTTGAAAACAAGCTTGAAGGGGATAGCATGTGCTTGTAATATAAGTTTGACCTTTGGTCGAATCCAACCTAGTAATAGTTTAACGAGCCCTAGGGAGGAGAAGCTCGAGTCTCGTCATGGTGACGAGTCCAATTTTGGCAGGGTTTAACGAGTTCGACATGGGTAAAACTTGGAGTCTTTTTCATGTTTAGAGAGTTTAAAAAAGACATGGAAAAGAAAACTCCAAGGTGATCCTTTTTCGTAAATTTGTGTCTCTCGAGCCCAAAAAAGTATAAAACGATACTCAAAAGAACCACTTGACCATTACAACCAAGGAGTACTTTTCGTGATTAGTGACCTCGACCCAAAAAAGTAGAAAAGCGATCGAAACCACGTCGTTTCGTGACCAATAACAAGCTTGAAACGACAAAAGCTCGGCAATATTTTCATGTTTACACAGTCGGAAAAGAGCTTAAAGCAAACCACCTCTCATTTTGTTTAACGAGTCAAAAGGGACAACTCAGCTATCTTTCCGTCTTTTAAGACAGAAAAGAGCTTAAAGACGACTTTACAGACCAATTACACACGAAGTATGACGTAACTCCACGACCTGTAGTTCTACACAAAACACATCAAACGTAAAACCCATTCAACATAAATGATTAATATATGTGGAAACATAGTTAGAAACCAAAACTCCAATCAACCATGCAATAAAATGGTAAATACCCACATTCTAAAGTGAAAATTTTAAATATTTTAAAAAATTTCTATAAAAAGGGGGGTAATTCATTTGTCTTTTACCATTTGCACTGTTCATTTTACCATTGGAGCATTTGGAGCACCAAGTAGAGCGAATTTCTCAAGCTAATTCCGGCCTCATTCGTCAACAGTTCACTGTGAAACTTCTACCAAGTAAGTAGACTTCTTCCTGCGCTTCATTTCAGTAGTCTTTTCATGCATTTCAGCATTAGACATGTAAGTTTAGACGGATTTTTGAGTCGGAGTCTGCCGCTCGGTCATTGCGAGTATGCTGCTTGGGTCCGCAATGACCGAGTGCGATTTACACGTAACGTTTTCCGATCGTTGTGAGAATATGATGTATTCTCGTGATGACCGCGAGAAAAATGAACTGTCAACTTCGTGCCATCGCGACTGTTTTAAAAATAGTCGTGATCACGACGCAAAATTAATTTTTTGTGCAAATTATGAATTGAAATTTATAAACGAAGTTCTAATTCATTTGTTCTTGTCATGCAGGGCATCGTGGCATTTGTCTAGTAGGAACGAACTCGTGATGTTAACGATGAGGAAGCTTTTGTTGATGCTGGGTGCCGAAATGTTTTACGTGCATGCGAGTTGTTAAAATTCTTCCTTACTACGCACCTTCGGGCCCAACCTGATTTGCTAGAGCTGATAATCCGTGCATGGAACCCAACAGATGGAAAATTCATAATCTGAGGCCGAGACATTGAGTTCGATGCAATGGACATTTATTTCTTGACTGGATTGTCCCGTCGTAGTGAGAGGCCGATCCTAGAGGGCCAACGTCCCGGGGGAGGCGAATCACTAGAGATGTTGATGGCACGAGTGTGCCCTCGGGCACGTAAATCAAAGAGCGAGAAGGTGGCAATTTCAATGGTGGAAGACTTGGTTCTTTGTGCAGTTGTGTTTATGGTAACAAGGGTAGAAGGCTCCCAAGCCCAACACGGGGCATCGAAGACCCAACTACAATTAGCTTTCGAATGCCTTAATCCGACCATGTTCAACTAAGCGGAAACAGTGACGGCTAACATGAAGAGACAACTTACCAACTGTCGTCGAGAAGAGACGAAACAGTTTGGCTACGGATCCATCTTGATCCCACTCATGCTGGAGCGGGTACCGACACTGCAGTTGCAAGATATGGACTTGGACGCGCCCAGACCGCGAGAGACCAGGATCACACGGTGGGCCCGCGTTATGCCGTAAGGAGGTGGCGAACGCCCAGTGTCATGGGGGGCATTATTCCGTGAGTGGTTGGAGTGCCAGACGATCTTTATTGAGGACTCGCCATATGCTGTGATGGGCTTTCGCAGAGATCCTGATACGCAGCTGTCCCCTGGCGAGCAGTGGGATGATGGCAGTAAAGCACTTGATCACGCTATTTTTGTATTTTATCTTTTATGTTGTTTTTTGGATTTTTTCATGCATACATCCTAATGAGGTACTCTGTGGTATTTGCAGATGTGGGACCAGTGAGGCCTGTAGGACTGGCTCCAGAGGCGCGGAGGGACCCACAGGGTATAAGAGAGCCAGCCTTGGCTCCTCCAGCTAGCGATTCAATAGAGACAGTGGCCCAAAATCTCGAGGGTTTGACGGCGGGGATCCCTGGTTACATGGGGATCGAGGAGGTCCCCATAGAGTTCCAGATTCATACAGTAGGGGTGATACCTAGGGTGCACCAACTGTTGAGACAAGTTGCACGAGTAGTGGTGTGCTATACGGAGCATAGCCCACCACAGTAGACACCTAGGCTTTATTTCCTGCTGATTTTTTGAGAGACATGTGTCTTGGATGTATGGAGAACACAGTCTCTATTTGGACATATACATTTATTTTTTGAGCGCCTCGGTGCACCACACGAGATATATATATATATATATATATATATATATATATTCCTATGGTTCATTATTGTGTTTTTTAATGCTTCTATATGTTGTTTTGATTACATGTTACACAAATGTTTGTCTAATACATGGTTGGCTAATGCATCAGTTAACATGTTTAATCGTCTTGGAATGTGTTGATACGTGATAAAATCAAAATTCCTTTCTAACAAGTTAACACGTAAATACAACCTTAAAATCCGATGATCTCTTACAGAATAACGCCCATTAAGCTGGTGGACAACAAGCTAAGAGTCCAGATTTACAACCAGTGCATGAATGTCGAGGTTAATAGCCTGGGTCAGTAATTCAATAACAACACTATATTCAGCGACATTGTTTGTGGTACAACCCAGACAAGCACCTTGAAGGTCTACTAACTCACCGTGAGGATCGTAGATCACCCATGCCGCAGAAGACAAGTTGTGTGTACTACGGCAGGCACCATCAGCGAAAGCAACGTAAGGTGTACCAGACATCTGCATACGAAGCAAAAATACACAATAAGCGGCAATTACGCCTACACACCAAGCCAAAACATGAAAACACACACACACACACAACACACATGCTGAGAACACACGTATGTACAAATCAGAGAGCATGGGGTTTATGCGTAATATTTTTTCAGATAAAGCCCATTTTGGGGCTTATCTAGAGGGTTCCCTTCATAATCAATCAGCTCATAGGCCCCTTTTTGCAAAACTTGCTTTACAATATAAGGCCCGTACCACATAGGCTCAATTTCCCTACCCCCAACTTATCATTCACTTGATCATAAAGCAGGACTAAATCTCCTTCAACAAAAGAACAAGGATGGACAGTATGATCGAAGTGAGTTTTCACTCTCTTCTTTTGTCCTTCAATAGCTAGAGAAGCTAGTCGACGGGTTTTATCTAGTTGCTCTAGGTAGAGAAGACGTTCTTCTACCGGAGTAGTGTTGGGGAGTAATTCGACGGCTAATTTCAGAGAAGGGATCTCACACTCAATCGGAAGGGTAGCCTCCAGACCGTAAACCAATTAGAATGGGGTGAACCTAGTGGCATCCTTCATTGAAGTTCAGTAGGCCCATAAGGCGGAGAACAGCATCAAATGCCAGTTGAACTTGTGCATGCCAACGGTGCATTGAAGCATTGTAACTAGAACTTTGTTAACAACTTCCACTTGGCCATTAGCCTGAGGATAGTATGGTGTCGAGCTATCATGCCGCAGGCCTAACTGGGTTGTTAACTCAATCATCATATGATTACAAAATTGTTTGCCGTGATCAGTGACGATAGCCTGAGGGACTCCGAATCGTGAAATAACATGATTGAACAAAAATTGCGCCACTGTGTGACTGTCCTCGGATAGTGTAGGCATTGCCTCAGCCCATTTTGTGAAATAATCAACGGCAACGATGATATACCCATGCCCGTCGGCCGAGTGAGGGTTACAGGTCATATAATCAATGCCCCATTTGGCAAAAGGGCCGACCGTAACAACAAGGTGCAATGGAGCAGGAGGCGCGCGCATTTTCTTTTGGTAGATTTGGCACTCATGACAAGAGCGGATGGTAAGAATGCAATCCTTGAAGATGGAGGGCCAAAAATAACCAGCACAGAGAATCTTCTGAGCAGTGGCATACCCAGACATGTGACCACCATAGGTGCCAGAATGGCAGTCATTTAGCACTCGTTCGGCTTCCTCGAGTGTTAAACATCGGCGGAGGACAGAGTCGGCACTGAGTCAATACAGGGTGTCCCCAATAATGCGATAAGGTTGAGACTGATGGTGAATCCGTTGCCGAGAATCCTTGGACAAATTGGGACAAAAGGAGGACGCCTGAAGATAGACAATAATATCCCAATACCAAGGATCGAGGGTTCTAATCAAGAATGGAGTTTCATCCGGAATATGGTCCTCTAATCGAGAGGGTGTTGTAATAGATGGCAGAGAGCAAAGCAACTCAGTGAAGACGAGGGACTTCTTGGACTTAGCAGTGTTGAATTCCAAGTCGAACTCTTGGAGGATGACAATCCACTTTGAGTATTTGCCCCCCAGTAACTAATGTGACAAAATGTATTTCATAGGGTTGCAATCAGAAATCACCATCGTGGTGCACAATAGTATATAATGGTGGAAGCGTTGGATGGCACAAATAGTGGCTAATGCCAATTTCTTGACATGGGCATAGTGAGTTGCCGTATCAAGTAAATTGCGGATGAGATAATAAACGACATGCTCAGTACCATCATCATCCTCTTGAACTAGAACCATGACGATGGTGGTATTAGCAGCGGCTAAATAAAGTGTAGTCCCGGTGATAATCAAGGGGACATAACAAAGGAGCAGAAACAAGGAGAGCCTTGAGGCACTTGAATGACTCTTGTGCAGCGGTATCCCAATGAAAAGGGGTGTCGCGTTTTAATAACCGCGTATAGCCTTTAGCCACTTCGGCATAATTCGGAATGAATCGTCGTAGAAAATTTTCTTTTCCCTGCAAACTCTGTTGGACTCGACACAGAAGACACACTTATGCGGATTGAGCCGAATACGATGGTGTCTACAACGGAGAAAAATTTCGCGAAGGTGGGTCGGATGGTCTTGGCGTTTTACTGAATGAGTCGGCAGGTCATCCAGGTAAGGTTGCACAATGTGTCAAATATCATGAAATGCGTAATACATTGCACGACAGAAGGTGGTACCAACATTTTTTAAGTCGAAAGGGAGTTTCTTATAAGTGAAAGTGCCCCACGAACAGATGAAGGCGGTCTTGTGTTGATCGACAGGGGCAATATTAATCTGGTTATAACCAGAAAAGCCATCCATGAATGAGTATATTTCACTCCCGGCACACTCATCAATGAGCTGGTCAATGAAGGGTGTAGGGAAGTTATCTTTGGGACAGGCTCGATTATTATCATGGTAATCAACACATACCCTGATAGTGCCCTATTCATTAGTGATAGGGAAAATATTAGAGACCCAATCTGTGAGTGGGATGGGGTAAATAAAACCAGCCTTAAGAATCTTTTCAACTTCCGCTTTAATAGATGCAGCCTTTCGGGGGTGCACGGGGCATAGACGCTGTCGAACAGGTTTAGCACCCGGATAGGAAGGTATCTCATGTACCACGATGCTAGGATCGATGTCGAGCATCTCTCCGTAAGACCAGGAAAACACATCACGGAATTCACAACAAATACCTATATAAAGCTGAATCTCCTCCGGAGTACAAGTTACTCCAACATGGATGTGGTATGCGAAACTAGAGATTTTGGGTTCGATCCCCAGCGGAGTCGCCAATTTGTGATGCAGGAAAGCATTCCCTCTGTGGACAGAGGCAACCCCTCTAGCCCTAGAGTGGGTCTAGTCACAAACAAGGACAGATCAACAATAGCTTTCCTTAAACAGTCATAGTTGGAGGCCTACCTCAACCGGTGTTCAATGGAGTTTCATTGCGCTGCTCCATCTTTCGCTTCCTTCTCCTCAATGAGTGATCAACCTAAAACAATGCAAAGGAAATACAACAAAGCACGTAACCGGAAAACAACAACAATCTATTTACTTTCAAAGTCAAGAAGTCATGAGCTATCAAGTAAATTACATACAAGACATAGGAAAACAACATTGATTGTATTAATAATTAAATAAGAGCAAGCTTACAACCAAAGTCTTGATGTCGCAAGCCTTCTCAGAGGAATCCAGCCAGCATGTCCTTTAAGCATTCACTCTTTGAAGATGAATCTCCCAACATACAAAGTCTCTCTCTCTCACTCATAAGTTTTATATAATATTCAAGAGCACTTCACAACCTTCCACAAGCTATGAACATTCTCACACTTGTCACACCCACACCAACGATCTATCAAACTCAAAAGCACTAACAGCACTGCTTAATCCAAGAATTTACCAACTAGCTGATCATAGCAAAGGTGAGTGTTTAAATAGGAGAAGGAGTCTCCATCAAAGGTGGAAGAGAGAGCTTATCCCTAAGGAAGGTAGCACAATTGACAGAACTACCATACCAGGGAAGGAAGGGCGACACAAACTATGCTAACAACCAGGTCTAGAGTCATCCAGAAGGCCGATTTTTGGAACAAATTCGCCCAATCTGGATCATCACGGGTGTATAACATATCCTTAGCGCTGAAATCGCTAGTAAGTAATGTAGCCAATCAGACCGTCGCTAAAGATATCAAATAGCCTTGTGACGAGGCATGAAATCAAACCGTCGTGGGAAGCAGATGTACTTCCGCACTGGAAGCGTGGCTGGACTGTTTATGAGCATCGTTCAGCGCTTATATTAAGTCTATAGTCACGATGAAGCAGATAACTTAGGAAAAATGGGTCACTTGGCAGCATAAGAGAGCATTTGTTTAGTATGAGCATGTTTGACTTGGACACATGACACAGTAGAAGGACTGGGAGTGAAGGCAGTGACAAATTACTGTGTAACACCAGTCATTTAGACAGCCATCGAATAGAACACCTGTATTGCCATTTGGACACCCAGCGACAATGGAACCACCTACATGTATTACACGTGTTGGTTCTTGCATATGTCACTATGAATCTACTTGCTTCAAAACAAGATGTTGTAGCATGTTGTAGCGGTTTTTGAGATCCAGTCTGCTCATGAAGTTGATGTTACAACATTCCCGCTCCCGAACTGGCTCAAGAAGCTCATGTTCCTGTAGTCTTGTGTGGTGATTACTAGTAATATTACACTACTGGTATTGCTCAATAACTGACAGTTAGAAGTGGAAGTTTTCGCTATCGCTTGAGAGTAAGCAGGATTGGATAGTAGTTTCATACACTAGATAACAAGTGGTCAACAAGAGTTGCAGCTGGAGAACTAGTGGTATAGCATATTTGTTTCTGGTATATATGAGTAGATATGAACGAGGGGTAGTGTTTTTTTCCAGTTACCCAACAGCACCAGTAGTGGTTCCTATTTTAGTGTGAATCCTGCAAGGGCATTTGAATTATGATCTAATTGACATTCCCCGTGCACAATTGATCTGAGGGACAATGGCTGCCATGGCATTTTGCTGCAGAAAAATTATAAGAATATACAGATGTAATCAAAATGTGAGTAATTCATGTGTCCGATGAATTCTGTGTTTATCCAATCAACTCTTAATCAAATTGCTACAATGCTAACCTACTGCAGTGCTGCCAGAATTAGAGAACGCAGTGGTTCGGTTCGCTCACGACATGCTCAGCAAATCTTCGGCATCGTGCGGAGCGATCTAGCAAGGTTTCTACCTCTGTAAGAGAATTTTGCAGCAATTGTAACCAGTTCTTCACAATCTTCAAGGGCTCTCTCTTTTGATTTAGGTAAAATGTGGTAATATTCGATTCATCTTGAAATAGGGTGGTAATATTCTGTAGAAGCCTCTCCATATGCCTCAAGTCAGTTTTTAGAATCTGACTGTTATCCTCCTTGTTAATAACCCCTTCCAAGAGTTTGATGACCGGGCCGACCATATGGGTGATGATGGCCTACCTTGAAAAACCAAGGTGGTCATACCAGTCACTTGCAAAATGTTGCAAAAGATGATTAAATGCTTTCGATGCTCCTATTTTTTCGGACAGTTTCCATGGCTTGCACACGACACAGTCAAGACACCTTTGGCATCGTCTCCACTGATGGATTAGGCTTTCTGCCTCAATAAGTGAATTTTGTAGCAATTGCAACCAAATCTTTATCTCCGTAGGCTCTTTTTGTTGATTTCGGATGAAGACTCCAATATCTTACAGAAGGCTTTCCATATGTCTCAAGCTAGTTTGAAGAATCTGACAGCTATCCTTCATTATAATAACATCCTTCAACAATTGCATGACCGGCTTGATTATGGTGTCGGCTGCTACCGTGTTAACGGTTTCCATGGCTTTCTTGTTATTACAGAGAGCAACGCAAAGAAAAGAATGGGAGAATGAAGTGGCTATATATATGGTCTTCAATCCCTTGAAGTGCTACAGCAACTAGAAAGAATGCCATCAAGGTAAGGAAAATTTTTAAAACCAGAACTAAATGCAATTCCATTTGCCCTCAATTTTTCTCTGAGAATCTTCAAAATCCATCTCCCCATCATTAATTGTGTGATTGTTTTCTACAACTTTCAACTTTTCTTGCAAGTATGAACTAAAGACGTCTAAAACTAGGGTTTCTTTTAAAGTTATTGGATTCGTGGAAAGTTTATCAAATTGCAAATATGAGCAAAATATCTAATCTCAAATCTAGAAATCTCTAGATCAAATTTTCATGAAAATTTAATATTATTGTAGAAAACACAGTTTTCATGAAAATTCAATATTATTATAGAAAATACAGTTTTAGGTAGAAGTATAACATTTACTTAAAATGAAATTCTTAAATTTGTCAAATTACCCAAAAATTCTAGCCCTTTTTTCTATAAAATTGCAGCTTCTGTCTAACTTTTTCTTTTTTTTACCATTGTCCATATTTTTTGTTGCAGCTATTACATATATTTCTTACAGATATTGCTTTATACAAGAATGCAGCTTTGCACCTCTTGCCAGTTTTTCTACAAGATTGCAGCTTTGCGCCTCTGGTCGGTTTGCTTTCTGCAAGATTGTAGCCTATGTCCAGTTTTTCCATGAGTTACCAAAAGAATATGGGTGAACCCAAGGCATTGTAAGAGAGCGTTTTAGCTACTTCAATGGATTACTAGGTTTATAGTCCAAATAACTGAGGAAATGTAGTCCAAATAACGGTGGCAATGTACATGCACTACAGGTCGCAGCAATGTACATGCACTACAAGTGGCAGGCTTCAGGCTTCTTGGTCGACAACCGTGGCAATCTACATGCATAGATGTTGTAGGCGGAAAAAAACTTGGGATAAAATCATTTGTCCCCATATTTTGTCACAGAAAACAAACTTTGAATAAAAGTAGTGTCCCAACATTTATGCAACCAGACTTTGGATAAAATAGCGATGTCCATCATAATGTGCCTCGAAACAAGTGAGGTTTCCAATAAGAGGTGCAAGTGAAAAGTTTGGTTAAAATTTCATTGTGCAAAATTGAAATGCCCAAACCTTACCTTAAATTTTGCTGAGCAGCGCGGTCAACGACAACTAATACCTTGTCAACGCTCAATCGAACGCTACAGTCCCTGCTATGCCGGAGGCAGGGACTAATAACACATGTATTACAAATGGTTAAACAAAAATGTTATAACTATAACCATAAATTGGGCTATTAATACATTGTCAACAACTTTGGAATATTGATCAAGTCATACGGTGGCAATGTATTAAAAATAAACATATCACCAACATTCAACGGTGGTGTCAAACCATGACATAAGATGGTTAACGTTACATATGTATGTGGTTGGAAAAAAATGGTTTGGGCGGCAATTATTTGAAATATTTAAATATATATATAATATGACCGGTGGTTGGTTATAACTCACCTTTGTATCATATTTAAAATGGTCTTCTTGTGGTTGGAACATGCAACATCCTCACATAATCAAAGTTTTGACAACCATGCTCTGGCCATTGTGCTAGTTGTCCTCAATTTGATAAGTCTTCCCAAATTAATTTATAAAAATACATTTACGTCGTGAGAATAGGGGAGCAACGAAGGTCAAGCACAAGAGGAACCCCAACGTCACCTGCATAAAGGAATCATGCGGCACGTAGTTTGAGACTGGTATATTTTAGGAGAATATTCTCTGGAACATTCCACATAATATTTCATGTAGAATCAGTGAGGAATCTAAAAGATTCTTTAGAGGGAAAATTTTCACAGTGATAGAATCATGCCAATTTCTACTCAAACGAACCAAAATTTCACCAGGAATCTAATGGCATGATCAATTTTTGGATCTGAGTAGAAGATTTTCAGTCAACTTGCAAAGAGGAAATTTTGTGGAATCATGAGCAACGTAAAAGATTCCCTAAGGGCCAAATTTTGAAAATTTTAGAACCACGCTGAATTTATACTCAAATTATTCAATTTTTCATAAGGAGTGCAGTAGTGAAGTCAGATTTTTCATCTGAGTAATGGAATTCCAGTCAACCAACGAGAAGGAATCTTTGGGGAGTCTTTGAGATTCCTAAGGGTCCAGATTATCACAGTGTAAGAAAGGGGTCGATTTTACAGTCATTTGACACGATTTTGCGCTACGAATTCAATGGTTCAAACCATTTCTTCAGCAGAGTTGTGCATTTTTAGGCCATCCCCAAAATTGGAGGTATATGATGCAGTGATGTCATGTCTTTCTTTTGATTTCCTGAGATGATGATTTTGATGCTGAGATCCTTGTTTACCGTTTTGTTGGAGGATACTTGTATGCCACTTCATGTGAGAATTTGATATCTTTTCATGCTAAAGGTGGGCCCATATAAGTGAGAGTTCTTGTAAGAGAACTCTCGTGGAGAGACATGGCAATCTAATTGAGGGAGTTTATCCTTGTAACAACAAAGAATACATCATGTACTCATCATCATCTTGTAGCATTTAATGAAGTGACCTCCCCACTCTTGACATCGAGCACAGAGAGGTAGTCCACATTGGGTGAACTCCATTATCAACTTGTATGTGTTCTTTGATTTGATGGTTTCCTTTATGTTTCCTCTTCTTTAAATTATTCACATGTGGTTTTTCATACTCTTTCACATGAAATTCTACTAACATCACAAAAGTAAAAGATCTTAGTTAATTCAGGTAGTTGAGAGATCTAGATCAAGTTTGGTATCGGAGTGGTCTTCTTACTGATGTGAATTGTGAGTGCAAATGATTGAATGCTCAGCTAGAAAGAAAATGGGGGATGACAGAGATCTCTGCAAGGCCTTTTACAAGATGGCCAACATGGTATATTTAATGTATGCAGATTTTGAGGAGAAAATGTCAAGATAGGAATGGGAGAAAGAAAGAGTAGAGGACGATGCTCCATCTACCTCCTCGAGTATATCGGGCCTGGAGAAGTAGCCTGCACTAAGTGAACTCCTTTATCAACTTGTATGTGTTCTTTGATTTGATGGTTTCCTTTATGTTTCCTCTTCTTTAAAGTATTCACATGTGGTTTTTCATACTCTTTCACATGTAATTCCGCCAACATCACAAAAGTAAAAGATCTTAATTAATTCATGTAGCTGAGAGATCTAGATCAAGTTTGGTATCATAGTGGTCTTCTTCCTGATGCAAATTGCGAGTGAAAATGATTGAATGCTTAGCTAGAAAGAAAATGGGGGATGACAGAGATCTCTACGAGGCATTCTACAGGATGGCCAACATGGTAGATTTAATGTATGCAGATTATGAGGAGAAAATGTCAAGATAGGAACGAGAGAAAGGAGCAGAGGACGATGCTCCATCTACCTCCTCGAGTGAATATTCTTCTTCATCATCTTCTCATCATTCAAGTGAGGAGATCAGTCAAAGTCTTCAAGCAAAGAATGTTGAATTTAGGAGACTTATACAAGAAGAAAAAGAGGAGACGTAGAAATTGTACATTCAATTATGTGCCATGGCAGAGGCCTTGAAAATTTTGAAGCGCAACGAAGGCCTGGTGAAGCCATCAACACCTGCTTTAGAATCAACAGCTAAGGTAAACAATGTTGATTATTCTTCAATTTCATTTTCACATGACATTATTTCTGTTGGAAGCCTTGAGGTACCCATTTCATGACCCAGCCTCAAACTCCTTACCAAGATGGGATACACTAAAGGAGAGTGCTCGAAGCTAGCAGAAGCTTCCAAGGCATTGTCGAAACCATCAAGGAAAGAGGATTATTGGAACACATCACAATCCTTCCATGACAATGCACATTATAGGGGAAGAGTTAAGGCAAGCTCTCATCACCAGGATTGCACTAGAGATAACCAAGAGAGGTATAAAAAATCTCAGTATTCTAAAGTTCATTTTGATTACAAACATATTGTTAATGATGATAGAAAATCATGGTGCAGAGGCCTTCTCCACATCTTGGAAGTAAGAAGGTTAAACAGATCGGAGGATAAAGAGTAAATGTAGTCATTGCAACAGAGATGGGCGTCAAAGAGCCACATGTTGGAGGCACCATCCAGAGCTGCTTCTCAAGGACAAAGCAACCGTATAGGAACTAGTTGGAAAATTTTTTCAACAAGAAAATTAGCTCCAAGATGATGACCCGTTCACTCTTATAAGTGAGAGATGGTT
Organism: Pinus taeda; assembly: GCA_000404065.3. Lineage (NCBI taxonomy): Eukaryota > Viridiplantae > Streptophyta > Pinopsida > Pinales > Pinaceae > Pinus > Pinus taeda. The sequence goes on from APFE030298209.1 coordinate 128,081, forward strand.
TTACTAGATATAGTAGTTTTTCATGGTCGCATTTTGTAAATCATGTGTTGTGATATAAATGTAAAAGTGATGATGTGTTTTCCATCGTTTATTAAAGCAACAATGATGTTTTTTCCTCTTTTTATTGATAGTTGGGGTATTGGTTTCTATTATGATGTACACTTGACCAAAGAGTGTGTCTTATAAACTCTTGGCAGGCATGGGGATGCTTGGGTCATGGTTAGTCATGTAATTCAAAATGTAGTTTACAAAGATTGTACTACAAGTTTGCAGAGGATGCAGGTGTCGGTTTATCACTTATGGCTCTGAAGAACAAAGGTGGAGGAGAAGGAAGTGTGGCCTATCAGGGAACTTATGGTGCAGACAAGGAGACACAATAGATTGTAGATTATGTTCATGCTTTTGGAGGACCAAAAGCTCCTTAGTGGGGAGGAATGATCTGGGCGGCTCTAGAAAAAGGCTCAAAAATCAAAGGTGGCTCCAGAAAGGCTCAAACACCAAATTCTTCAAAATGTAGAGAAACCAAGACCAAGTTGTAGTGCTTGTTGATACGATTTTAATGGCATAGACAACACTCAAATCTGAGTCTGTATAATCAATTTATTGTAGTTTGAAGTTTGACAAGGTAGGGAAAAAGGGGGCCACAGTGTGCCACACGGAATCCCAGTCAGCAAGCGAGATCCACGACATACATGATAGCCCATCAGGCATTGACACTTTGCACTCCATCATTAGTTTCTCGCCCCTGCAGAAAAGACAAAAACAATAATAATTAAAATCCCATATAAAATAAAAACTATATAAGACAAAATTATATAACCATAATAAAAAATGGTTAATACAATATTGTTATTGAAAAGAAAACCCAAACAAAACCAAGGAATGGTTCAAAGCATTATGGGTCCAAAGTTTGTTAAAGGTTGCCATATTATAACAAGGGAGCCATTGTCATAGCGGTAGTCCTTGTCGGGGTTGAGAAACTCCATATCACAAAAAGTGTATAGTATCGGCTGACAGAAAGTCTTTCACCGTCTTTACAGCAGTTCTAAGAAGTTCTCATATAACCAGAAGGCTATATTCTTGCAAAATCGTAGTCACAAACCAAATGGCCAGATTTCAATACTATTTCAATACTAACATGCAAAACTATTTTATGTGCCTATAAATCAAAATTATTTAGCTTTCACTTTACCAGATCAACATATGTGTTTAGCCATAAAGAAATTCTTCATTATAATTCAAAATTCTTCACTTTCTGGATGAATAGATGTCGTCATTAAAAAAAGAAATCCTTCGGATTATATGGAAATCAAACGAAATGCTTGGTGTTTTAGTTTCAGCGAGGTTCTCTTTAATAAATTTTAGTGCGTTGTCGATTACACTATCGGGATTTTATTTACACTTGGCAGCTATTTTAGTGCGTTGTCGATTACATGTTTCAAAAGTAAAAGATAAAGTAACTGTGAAGAGAAAGATTGTCGGGAATTTATTTACACTTGGTAGCAAGTTTTCAAGCGTCGATTTGTTACCCAAGAAATGCATTCATATTTTCCCTAGGGTTCCTTTTCGGTAACCACTCGATCCAACCCTGCCTTCCACACTTCATTTGCACTATATGTTTCGGTAATGGAGCGCATGTAACCCTTCCAATGTTCACCATTGTTGGCTATTGTCGGTTGTCAAGCTGCTACTTCAGCTTTGCACTTTTCCAAGGGATTTTCAACATGGATTTTCAACACCAGGAGACCATCCCTCAGGTGAGCGGCGGCACATTTTATTTCTATTGTGTTATTATTGCTCTAATTTGCTTCCCATCTTTGTATAGGGTTGCGATTCAAAGAAATCTAATCTTTCCTCCAAGGTTAAAGGCGAAGAACTTGATGTAGGCAAAGAAGAAAAGGTAGGTACTGAGAGCTTTTTCTCCTGCCTTGAGACTTGGTTTCATTTGAGGGCTCTCATGTTTTGAAGAAAATACTTTATCGAATGCTAATGATCTTTTTGTGTCCAGAAAAAAAGCCCCAAAAGAGAAGCGTAAATGGGCTTTTGGGAAATCTTCACACCATTACCGCCATGAAAAGGTAGCTTCAGATGTTGATAATTTTCATCCGAAGGAAAAGACTACCAGTAGCCAAGATGAGGTCGCGCCTGTAACTAGAAATGTTGAGAAACATGCCATTGTTGCGGCTGTAGTGACCCTAGCCATTGCAGAAGCTGCAGTTGCATCTGCTCAAGCTACTGCTCAAGTTGTTCGTCTGACCCGACCTTCGAACCAACGGGAAGTAAATGCAAGAGAACTTTGGGAAGTAAATCCAAGAGAACTTTGGGTGGCAACCAAGATACAGACAGCGTTCAGAGGATATCTGGTTAGGAAATTTTAGTGGTTGAGTTTTCATTTCGAAAAATGAATACTTGCTCCCATTTCTGAAGCGCAAGATTATTTCCTCTGTAAAATCCTTCAAGGAGTTTTACAAGAATATCGCCAATCTCTTAATTAACATATTGGTTAATTTCAATAATGTTTAAAGATTCGTCCAGATTCATAAATATGGTTCAGACTTTTCATGTACCTGGTTTTTGTTGTACCTCGTATTGGTTTTGAATTGATGAAAAATACTTGAAGCAATAGCAGAAACATCATCAAGAAATAATGATAATCATTACCCATAAACATCGCATTTGTTACCTGAAGGACAAATACAATGATCGCAAAATATAGGACAAACCACCTACTTGCAAAAGCCATGGAAGCTGCTAATACTCAGATGGGGTATATACACAAGTGAAGAACTCAGATGACCTGATTCAGCAGTGAAGATGGAGGCAGGTTGAGTCACCCATCAAGGTTCATTTCTGCCAGAGACAGAGCTTTTAAAAAGACACCTGTAACACATGCAAAAAAAAATGTATAATACAAAAATATATTTCAAACACATAAAATCCCGTGGGCCCACAATTTTACCACCTACCTGCCTCTCATCCTTCTTGCATACCCAACGTCTTTACCTCTGTCTCTTTGCATGTCCAACGTGTCTACCTCCTAGCTAACCAAAGTTTGACTTGGAAGTTCAAAGAGAATTTAGCAACCTTGTGAGCAATTATGGTTGTGCAGCAAACGTTGTGACATTTTATGCCACAACAAGTTCCAGTTGGATCTATATTTTGAACACTATTGAATTTAATGGTTGAATAAGCTTTAACAATTTATGATTGTTTTCTTGTGTTTATTTCTGAAGTTCGTATTTTTTTCCTACAAAGATCTACATAAATATATTTTTTAGGCAGATGTTTCAGGAAAGAAATATTAATGCACTAGTATGGGGAAGAAAGGGGGGTCATGGTTCACAGCCGTGAAAAGGGCTTTTAGATCACATGCGAGGGACTCTGAATCCAGCGATTCAAAGAAATCTAATTTTTCCTCCAAAGTTAAAGGCGAAGAACTTGATGCAAGCAAAGAAGAAAAGGTAGGTACTGAGAGTTTTTGCTCCTGCCTTGAGACCTGGTTTCATTTGAGGGCTCTCATGTTTTGAAGAAAATACTTTATCAAATGCTAATGATCTTTTTGTGTCCAAAAAAAAAAGCCGCAAAAGAGAAGTGTAAATGGGCTTTTGGGAAATCTTCACCATGACTGCCATGAAAAAGTAGCTTCAAATGTTGATGATTTTCATCCAAAGGAAAAGACTACCAATAGCCAAGATGAGGTCGCGCCTGTAACAGGAAATGTTGAGAAACATTCCATTGTTGTGGCTCGGGCGAATTAGGGCAATCTCTCTTAGGATTTTAATTTTCTTTTAGTTTATAATGGCCATGCGGCTCTGTGAGGATTATAACAGTTTAATAGAGTCAGAGAGTTTTGGTTCTGTACATGCTTTATACCTGAACCAAAGGCATTATAAATTAATTTAATTGAAATTTTCTAATGTAATGGTGGTAGGATTTTCCCCTCATTTCATTATTTTCTTGTGGTGGTGGTTAAGGGTTGTCATGGTTTCGAAGTGCCGAGGAGTGTTAGATCGGCCCGGATGGAAGCTCTCAAATGACCCCATAGTCCTAACGGACGGGATTCGAACCAAGTACCTCTCGATGACTCTAAGCTCTTATAATTTATCTTTCCTTTGAATCATACCCCATAGCTCAATGTTTTTCATTTGAGATTATTAAGGGCATCTTCTTCTATTTCTGTGTTAAATTCGAAGCCTTGAGTAAGATTAAGTCTGTTTTTCAGATTTTTTCGTTTTTGTATTTTAAGGGTTTCGAGCCTTGGATTTCTCTGTCCTTTTTCTTTTTCAGTATTTCGCGTATTTTTTTGTTTTTGGGGTTTTGAAATTTATTGCTCGGTAAGCTTGACTGAGCCCTATCGAATAAATCTTTTGTTTCAGTTTATGTAGAACTTAAGGGAGAAAATGCATAAAAAGCATTCAAAAATTTATGGAGAAACATTAAAAAATTTACTAAAAAAAATGTATAGTTGCATTGAATAATAAAGCTCAGAAATTTAGGGATGGTCATGAATATTAAAGCATAAGCTTACCCACATGTTTTTCTCCTTTTTGATGCAGTTAGAAGAATCGAAATAACATGCTTTAGACCTTAACTTTGCCTGGTGCTTGGAATACCAGGCTTTAGACCTAAACTTTGTCTAGTGCTTGCAATAGCAAGCTTTAGATGTGAACTTTGTCGCTTCAGCACTTCACTTGCAACAAGCAAGGGTCAGGGCCAGGGCCAGGGCCACTAGTTAAAGAGGCAGATGCTTCAGAGCTCGGGAGGTTGTCCAACACTGTAAACCTATGGCGAGTTTAGGATGGATGAGCATGTGTGGTAGGTGTAAGCAAGTTGTGTGGCATGTGGCAAGTGTAAGTGTCAAGTGGTAGTGGATGCATGAGTTTTGAAAAACTTACGATAAAATAACTTGTCACGGCTGAAATAACATCGGGGCATGTGAAGCTTGTAATAAGACCTTGAATTCACAAGTTTGGATATAAGTTTCTTACACCGAAATTTCCAGGGATAAACTTTGGTTAAATTTTGATAGTGCACAAATTTTTTTGGTCGAAGGACCGATTAATGTCTGGTCAACGCTGTATCGGTCGCTAGAGTCCCTGCATTGCCGGAGGCAGGGACTAATAACACATGTATTACAAATGGTTAAACAAAATTGTAATAATTATAACCATACATCGGGCTATTAATACATAGTCAATAACTTTGGAATATGGATCAAGACATATGTCGGCAAAGTATTAAAAATAAATATATCACCAACATTCAAAGGCAGTGTCGAACCATGGCATGAAATGGTTAACGTTACATATGCATGTGGTTGGAACAAAATGGTTTGGGCGACGGTTATTTGAAATAGATATCTATATATATATATATATATATATATAGTATATATATATATAGGTGGTTGGTTATAACACACCTTTGTATCATATTGAAAATGGTGCGTAGGTGGTTGGAACATGCATCCTCCTCGCACAACCAAATCTTTGACAACCATGCACCAGTGATTGTGCTAGTTGTCTTGGGTTTGATAAGTCCGCTCAAATTTACTTATAAAAAGACATTCAAGTCATGAACACATGTGGTAACAAAGATCGAGCGGAGGTGGAACCTAAATGTCACCTACAAAGAGGAACCATGTGGCACGCAGTTCGAGATTGGTATATTCTATGTGAATATTTTTTTAAATATTTCACAAAATATTCCATGCAAAATCAGTGAGGAATCTAAAAGATTTTTTGGAGGGAAAATTTTCACAGTGACAAAATCGTGCCAACTTTATACTCAAACAAACCAGAATTTCGCCAAGAGTCTGATGGCATGTTCGGTTTTCGGATCTTAGCAACAAATCTTTAGTCAACTTGCAGAGATGAACCTTTTTGGAATCATGAGGAATGTAAAAGATTCCCTAAGGGTCGAATTTTGATACTTTCATAATCAAGCCAACTTTATACTCAAATTACTCAGTCTTTCGTAAGGAGCGCAGTGGTGAAGTCACATTTGTCATCAAGCAGTAGAATTTCAACCAACTAGCGAGAAGGAATCTTTGAGATTTATGATGATCCATATTTTGATGGTGTCAGAAAGGGGTCGAGTTTACAGTCATTTGACACAATTTCATGTCACGAATTCAACGTTGCAGTCCATTTATTTAGCAAAGATGTGCATTTTCAGGCCATCCCTGAAATTGGAGGTATATGATGCAATGATGCCATGTCTTTCTTTTTATATGTTGAGATAATGATTTTAATGTTGAGATCCTTGTTTACCATTTTGTTGGAGGATACTTGTATGCCACTTCATGTGAGAATTTAATATCTTATCATGCTAAAGGAGGGCTCATATGAGTGAAAGTCCCTATAAGAGAACTTCTCATGGAGAGACATGCCACTCAAATTGAGGGAGTTTATCCTTGTAATGATAAAGAATACACCATGTACTCATTATCATCTTGCAGCAATTAATGAAGCATCCACCCCACGCTTGACACTGGGCCCGGAGACATAGCCCACACTAGGTGAACTCTATTATCAACTTGTGTGTGTTCTTTGATTTGATGGGTTGCTTTATGTTCCACCTTCTTTAAAGTATGCACATGTGGTTTTTCATACTCTTTCAAAGACAATTTTGCTAACATCACGGAAGTAAAATATCTTAGTTAATCCAGGTAGCTAAGAGATCCGTATCAATAATAGGTTGTTGGATGTCGATGCTAGGTGAGAACTACACTAATAGCATAGTCATAGGAATCTATCTCAATTTCAAATGGTTGTTGCAGGTCTTGCAATGTGAATATAGGTGAAAATCAGAGGCAACGCTTTAGCTCAATGAACACCTTCTTGTTAGACTTGGACCAAGAAAAATTTGTTTTCACTCCATCCTTGGTAATTTTCCTTAAGGTCCAAGTGATATGGGAGAACGCCAACACGAACCTCCAATAAAAATTTGCAAGGCCCAAAAAATTGTGAAGCTCTGTTAGAGTAGTTGGGGTTGGGTAATCCCGAATGACTTGGATCTTAATTGAATCCACATGCATGCCTTGCTCATCTCTTATGTAACCTAGATATCAAACTTGGCTCATGCCAAAGGTGCATTTCTCCAAGTTGGCACACAACTTGTGTTGTCGCGAGGTTTGAAGGACTTGCCAAATGTGTTGCAAGTGCTCTTCCCAACTCTTGCTAAAGATGAAGATGTTGTATAGATAAACAACCATGAACGAGTGGGTGAAGGGATGCAAGATGTCATCCATCAGCCTCATAAAAGTAGAAGGGGCATTTATCAAACTGAAAGGAATTACCAACCATTCATAAAGGCCTTCCTTAGATTTGAAGGTGGTCTTTAATACATTTGTAGGCATTGTTGGAACCTGGTGATAGCCAGACTTCAAATTGATCTTGTTGAAATACTTAGCCCCCTTGAGTTGGTCCAAAAGGCCTTCAATCTGTGGAATTGGATACCTACTCCTAACAGTGATTTTTTCAGTGCTCGATAATCAATGCAAAGCCTCCAGGTCCCATCCTTCTTCTGTGCAAGCATAATACACCTCCCATAAGGTGAGGAACTTGGTTGTATGTGCCCTTTTTGTAGCAACTCCTAGATTTGTCGCTTGATCTCTTCATTTTCCATAATGGAGTGGCGGTATATTGTACCATTGGATAGAGGTTCTCTGGGAGTTAGATCGATCAAATGATTGGCCTGACAGTGTAAGGGTACCCCTATGGGTGAGGAGAAGACGTCCCTATATTCTTCCACCACCATATCCACCTGCCTAGGTTGTGTGGAGGAACCCTTCCTAAGGAACATGGATGTGGCCATAATCTTCCCCTTACTTTGAGAGTGAATCAGAAAGAAAACAAATTCCTCAGTCTCATAGATGATCTTAATGCATTGCTTAACAGAGATCAAATAGATAGTGATAGGTGGGGCTACCTTCGGTATCCCGTATAACTTATTACCCAAAGTAATAATAACAGAGTGAGTCCTAGACTCATACACAACATGATTGGCCTAATATACGCTTCAGCAAGTATGGTTGGCCTAATAATACATCACAAAATTCAAGAGGGGCAACGTCACACAATACCTCATCTGTGAATGGTTTGATGATATAGGGAAGGTAACATTGTTGGCCGACGTGCAAATATCGTCCTTGGTGGAGCCACCCAATGGTGTATGGTTGTGGTTGTGTTGTGGTTGGCAGGACCAACTGCTTAACAACTTCTACTTAAATGAGGTCCTTTTAGCTCCCACTATTGACAATGAACTGCAACAGTGACCCCTCACCCACATCTATGACTAGAAGAGATTGTCCCCTTCCTTTGGGTCTTCGGGCTCAATCTTCTGGACCTTGGTGGTGGCAATAATGGCAGTGGGCTTGACATCAATAATCTGACTCCCTTTTTCATTCCCTTTGTTGGGGTCTGACTCCGATTTGGAACATGCATCTGACTTGGAAGCCTTCAGCCCAACCACTAGTGACTACTTGGCACGACACTCACTAGTGTTGTGAGTGGCGCTCTTGTGGTACTCATACCACTTCCCTGTTTCCTCCTTCATCTTCATGGTGTTGTTCTTTGCTTGTAGCTTCGATGGGCTGTCCTAGGTCACCCCGCCTTGGATTTGGCCTTTGTTCTTTGGTTTGGGGGCGCCTTTTCCCTACTTTGGATTCACAGATCCAAAGCCTCACTTCTTCTGTTTAATTTTTTGTTCAATCTTGGCAACATATTGGTATGTTTCACCAAGCAAGGAGATGTCTGGGAACTCCATCTCTTCCTGAATGTATTTGTGCAGACAACCACAATATTTTAGCACCATATGTCGCTCAAATTCTTTAATACCCATATTTATGTGTAAAGTATGAAAATATTTGTGAATTCATGCACATCTTGGTCCCTTTCTTATCGTAGTGTGGTTCATTGTATCTATTTGTCCTCATAGCCCCCCATGGGGTAATATTGTTTCTTGACATCATCTTAGAAAGAGTTCCAAGTAGGTGCAGCTATGAATGGAGAGGGTTCCTTGGCCCTTTTCTCACAGTAAGTTTCCCACCAGTCCTTGACATGGGGAGTAGCCTTAAGTAGTGCAAAAAGTAATCTTCTCCCTATCAGAGAAACTATGGAATGAAAAATAACCCTCTAGCATATTCAACCATTTATCTACAATATTTTCATCTATTTGACCTTTGAATATAGGGATATCAAAGTTCATTTGTACCTTTAAGGGGGTGATGCCTCCAAAACAACTATAGGATGAACATGTAACAACCTTGGTGAAAATTCCATGTAATAAAAGTTAATAAAGGCAAAATAAGCCCATGGTTAAGGGACACTTATTCTAAGCTGAATGTTGGACAAAAATATCCTAGTGGGCATCACTGGATGTGTGTTTTGGCTAACGAAAATTGGCAAAGGCTAAGACAAAGGCATTAAAAGGCAAAAAGGCATTTTTGGCACATTTATTTATGAAAATAAAGAAAATTAGGAGAAAACTAAGGTGAAAGGTCACAGTTTGCATGTGAGGAGGAAATTGAAGGAAAATAATGGCAAATGAAGAAATTAGAGGCATCATTCATAAAAAGTCATATGAGCACCAATTCATGGCATTTGTCTATTCAAGTTTGGAGCTCTCTCTTTACTCTCTCTCTCTCTCTCTCACTCTTGGTCACTTGGAGTTTTCTTGGAGCACTCTAGCTTTGGATCAAGGAAGGGAAAGCAAGCAAAGGGAAAGGAAGGAAAGCAAAGATCAAGGAAGAAGAGCAGGATCAAGCAACTTCAGCAGGAGTACTTGCAGGTAACCTTTTGCATGTGTTATTTCCTAGCTGATTTGGACATGCATGGCTTTGCATGTTGGTGTATGGTTCTCCTGTTGTCGTTGTCGAGTTATGACAGTGGTTTTCGGCTTGGCCTTGCCTTTTTCCAGATGCCATGGTGTTGGAATGTTGTAGAGTCTCATGATTTTTTTTGTTTTTGACACCCTTTCCATCCATTTTTCCTCTTTTCATCATCACTATCAACTCAAATAAGTAGTAAACTATAGATTTTGACATGGTAAGGTACTCAAATGTCTTATTTTTCATATTTATTAATTTGCCTTATTATTAAGTTAAAATATTGCAATAGTTACCGAATTAATATGATTTTGCAGTTGTTTCATGATTCTGCAGCTATCTCCATGGTTTACTGGATTCCAGTACACCAGCCAAGCAAAGAAGCACATGGGAATATGGGGATTGATCTCCTCATGGATCTCCTCCTATTCGCCTGAGCCAAATCATCAAGGAAATCTCCCAGTGGCACAGTCAAATAAGTAGGTCAATACGTGGATAAGTTCAGCAACGAGTGTTCAGATAAATCACAACTCTCTGATTTTCTTTCCAAATAGCAAATCATAGAGAAATGTTATTACTCTGTCATAGATTAGAATTCAAATTAGGATTGTTTTAAGTGTTATAAGGCATAAAAGTCTTAATCTGTTGAGCATGAATTCTATATATATATATATATATAACTTTGTAAACAAAAAGCAAAGAGGCGTATGTAATCATTGAATGAATGTTTGAAGTTTTATAACTCTATTCTTTTTAATTGAAGAAGTATTTTTGTCAACCTCATGCGCAGTTAGTTGTTGAATTAAAGTTCTAAAACCTGATGTTTTGTGAAGGGCCCCTGCAAACAATTGAGGTTCAATCTTTTACGTTTAGCTTAATCATTTCGTTTTCATTATTTCCATAATTTCACTATCGTAGCTTCAATTTCTTTGTAGTCATTTTTTTCAGTTTTTATTTTGATGTCTACCAATTTTAGTGATTTATATGCTTTCTAAAATAGAACCATGTATATAATCTTCTTCTTTTCATAGAAAATACATTTGTTAGATCACATTCCTTCTATTTTTGCTTTATCATTTCAAAATTGAATTGTTAATTATAGCATGGAGATCTTAACATAGGATTTTTTATAAATTCATTCTAGAATAGAAGTGATCCTTTTTTAGAACATAAATAATTGTCTTTCTAGGACATAAGTAGTTTATTCATAGATTTTGGAATAACTTTCTTTTTAGTTTCTTTTCAAAAACACAATTTATCTTAAAGAAGTTTTCATATAATTTACAAAGTAGTTTTGCTTTTCCATCACCGTGCATAGTAATTCTTTTGAAACTAACAAATAGTCAGTTAATTAGGATCATGATAGCTTGTTTTACTTTTCTTTTCAGAGTTGATTGTAGGAATTTAATTTTAAATCGTCAATTTCATTAGGAACATAGGAATAAGGATTAATAAATATGCAACTGGGGCAGTAAGTAGAGCAGAATTAGGAAATTTGCTTGATAATTTTAAAACGGATATTTTAGGGAGTCTTAGTCAACAAATTGACACCCTTAAAATACAAAACAAGCAAAAAGTTAAAAATGTTGCATTGTCCATTTTTTGCCCTAAGTGCAGAAAGAAACATGCCTTGAGAGAATGTCCTCTTGATTTAAAAAGCATATAAACTTGTGTTATTTGTGTAGAAAATAATGATACAAAAGAATGTACCTCAATATGATGTCTTAAAGTTGTTTATCAAGAAGAAGGAGTACCAAATTGGGTAGATCCTCTCTATTTTATTGCTAAAAGAACATGGCAGAATCCACAGCCAAATACAACTCAAGGTTTTAATACTCAACCATTTGCACAATCTTCACAAAGTAATTGGACTGCCCCAATGCCTTGGCAATCTTGGCCGCAACCTTGGTCACAGGGATGGAAAAATACTCATGGAAAATTCCCTCAATATCCTCAATATCCTCAATTTCCACAATTTCAACAATCATATCCTACTTTTCCTCCGCAATATTATCCTCAGCCTATTCAACAAACTCAACCTTAGAATTTGAATCCACAACTTTCATTACCATTTCCTCAATGACCAAACCAGTTGCATGTCCAACCACTCCCAAATCCAAATAATAATAAAAATTCATAACCTATTTACAATATGGAAGGACAAACTTTTCATACCTACATGATAACTCCACTATATCTAAACAATGTTCAACTTAGATCTAGTAGAATATTAGAAAATAAGTCCCCCTCAGTTGTTATTCAAGAAAGTGAAAAAGAAAAGATCTTTGAAGAAGAAAAGTCTCTTAATGAAAAATAAAAAACTCTAAACAAGTTACTCCAACACATTCAAATAACTCAACTCCTATTATGGAACAACCTTTAGTATCTGTTTGAAAACCACCGTCCCTGAGAAGATTAAAAATTGAAGGAGTAGAAAAACAAATTGTATTGCCTGATTACGACATGTTAGATGAATTGGAGAATGTTTTCATAAAGATTCCTTTGCTTCAAGCCATTAAGGAAATACCAATTTTCACAAAAACAATTGGAGACTTGAGCATAAAAAGACTTGGAAGAAAAAGAAAAGAAATCAAAATAATCCAACTTGTTGGAAAATTTGCAAATATCATGATGGGTAAAACAACAATTCAGAAATATCTAGATCCAGGAAGTCCCAATGTGTAAACACACATCAATGGTGTGGAGATCCCAAATACATTGATTGATCTAGGAGCAACCATAAATATCATGAGTAAACAAACTATGAATCAATTAAAACTTTCTAATCTTCAATATACACCTACACTATTACAATTGACAGATAAATTTGTAATCAAACTTGATGGTGTATTAGAAGACATATATGTATCCTTAGATTCTTGGGAATACCCTATTGATTTTTTATTTTAACACCCAAGAATAACTTAGGAGGACATCCATTGATTCTAGGAATACCATGGCTAGCTACAACCGATGCTTTTATAAGTTGTAGATCTGGTGATATGTTCATTTCGGATGCGAGTACAACAAATAAATTCACACTATATCCACCAGAAAAAACAACAGTAGAGGTTAAAAATGAAGAATGGATAGATGATGACTTTGATATAAGACCAATATTTGCTACTTCACAAATAGATGAAGAAGATCAAATTTTAAATTTAATGGAAAATAATGAATCTTCATCATATTGTGAATCTAGTCATAATTTTCAACAACAATGCAATATTGAATATTTATCATATCGTTAACTATCCTTGCATTCTATGGAATGTTAGGTAAACTTGACTTAGGATAGAGTCAAAGTTGACCAGGTTAAACAGTGATGGTTTTGGGGCACATGGTATTGTGCACCCATAGTATTATGTCCGTGGTATTATATGTAATGGAGCTTATAAAAGGCTGGAAGGACTTCATTGTAATGTAAGACCTAGAGGTGAGCAGTGAAGGCTCACTTGGTCGAATTGGCCAGGGTTTTGGCCAATGTTAATGAGATCTTAATAGGTTGGGTTTTTCCCCGGATTTGGGGTTTTCCTGGATAAACATTTGTTTTTATGTGTTTATGGTTGTTGCAGGTTATTTTTTATATTTATTCCTCTCATTAATTATTTATGTTATGCAGTAAATTTCTTAACAACTAATATCAGAGCCAAGTTCGAATATCCATCATGCAAGCCGCTTAGTGCCATCGCCTTGCTCTAGCAGCATTCATTAAAACATTGGTTGTTACTCCTAGAGCTGTTGAAGGATCTGTCCAGGAAATAGTTGAGGAACAGTGGAACTAAAGAGAGTTGCTGCAAGAAAAACAAGGTCATGGATCTATGTTGAAACGTGCTGCTGGAGTTTGAAACGTGGAGATCCGTGGAGTTTGGAGTTGAAACATGGTGTTCATAAGTTTTTTTTACATCAAGCTTGCACGTATACGTCAAGTTTTTTCTCAAACCAACATATGTATGTGTGAAATGTGAAAAGGTTAAAACATTATAAACCTCAAGGAGAATGTGCGGAAGATAGTGCTGTAACTGCCAGGGATCGCAGTGCATTTGCGATATTTACCAGTTTGGAACATGCTGATGAATTGTTCGGGATTCATGCAACTATTTAAAGAAGGTCAGGAGAAGAAAATTGTTCATGTGGCTTCAAAAATTGTTTTTTTTTTGCTACGTGAGGCCACCGGTGCTGGAATCTACGAGGTTCTCGACGGGCTTGCAGTTGGAGCAGTTTGATAGAAGTTTTTGAGCAAATCAAATTGAGAGAGGATGGATCAGAATCGTAGCAGCAATAAACAAAAAAAAATAATGAAGTCAAAATTATTGCATGTAGATGGTCATACTACTGTAAGACCTGGTAAGGCACGAGTACCCCTCAGTGATCACCGGTAAAGTCTGGGTTAGACCTAGGTGATAGGGGGGATGTCAGGTTAACATACCCCAGGTAAAAACTCTGAGGGGGGAAAGAAATAGAGTGAGTGGGATTATCTCACTTAGTAGGTTTGGTTGGAGTTAGTCAAGGAACCCCAAGTCAAGTTTAAGGGGGGGATTGTTAGGTAAACTTGACTCAGGATAGAGTCAAAGTTGACCAAGTTAAACAATGACGGTTTTGGGGCACATGGTATTGTGCACCCATAGTATTCTATCTATGGTGTTATATGTAATGGAGCTTATAAAAGGCTGGAAGGAATTCATTGTAATGTAAGACCTGGAGGTGAGCGGTGAAGGCTCACTTGGTCGAATTGGCCAGGGTTTCGGCCAATGCTAATGAGATCTTATTAGGTTGGGTTTTTCCCGGGATTTGGGGTTTTCCCGGATAAACATTTGCGTTTATGTGTTTATGGTTGTTTCTGGTTATTTTTTATATTTATTCCTCTCAGTAATTATTTATGTTATGCAGTAAATTTCTTAACATGGAAAAATTTAGCAATTCTACAATTGAAATATTTCAAAGAAAAACTTTGAATATCAACAATAATTTGGAAGAATTTCAAAAGAAATAATTAATCAAGATGTTACAAAAGCATTCATCTACTTATGCATGGGAATATATTGACATGAAAGAATTGATCCTAATACTTGTATACATCGTATCTACATTGAAGAAAATGCCAAACCAATTTGACAACCTCAAAGAAGAATGAATCCAAATCTAAGGGAGATTGTTAAGGAAGAACTACAAAAACTGTTAAATGTCAATTTTATTTATCCAATATCAGATAGTCAGTGGGTTTCACCCTTACTAATTGTTCCTAAAAAAAATGGAAAATGGAGAGTGTGTATTGACTATAGGGAATTGAATAAAGCAACTTTAAAATATCACTTTCCACTCCCTTTCATAGATCAAGTTTTAGATACATTGGCAGGAAAGAAATATTTTTCATTTTTAGATGGTTTTAGTGGGTGTAATAAAATCCAAGTAGCCCTAGAAGACCAAGATAAACTACCTTTACCTTCCCATGGGGAACTTATGCTTACCGAGTACTTCCTTTTGGATTATGTAATTCTCCTGCAACATTCCACAGAGAAGTATTATGCATTTTTTCTGATCTAATTCATGATTGTGTGGAAGTGTATATGGATGATTTCACAGTTTATGGAAATTATTTTGAAGAAACTCTTAAAAATTTGGAAAAAATTCTCATTAGATATAAAGAGGCAAATCTCTCATTAAGCCATGAAAAATGTTTTATGATGTTTATTGAGGGAATTGTTTTAGAACACCATATTTCAGGAAATGGAATTAGAGTGGACACATCTAAAGTAGAAGTTATTTCTAAATTATCAATTCCAACCTGTCAATGAGATGTTAGAAGTTTTATTGGTTTCACTGGTTATTATAGAAGATTCATAGAAAACTTTACAAAAATTTCATCTCTACTTTTCAAACTACTCACAAAAGATTGTGAATTCAATTGGAATTCTGATTTCCAAAAGGCCTTTGAGTCATTAAAAGAGAAAATCTTTGAAGCACCCATTCTTAGAGGACCAAATTGGAAATTATCTTTTCACATTTTGACTGATGTTTCAGACACAACTTTAGGAGTTGTACTAGGACAAAAATACTTAACTCCATATGCCATTTATTACACCAATAAAAATTTGACTCTTGCAAAGTTAAATTATACTGTCACATAAAAGGAGTTTTTAGTTGTTGTTCATGCCATCAATAAATTCAGACATTATATTATTGGCTATGAAACTTTTGTACATACTGATCATTTTGCAATTAGATACTTAATGAATAAATCAATCACTAATGGCATAATCATTATATGTTTGTTATTGTTGCAAGATTTTAACATTACTATTTTGGATCGACCTAGAAAACAAAATATAGTTGCTGAATTTTTATCAAGGATTCAAAATGATAACAATGACATGCCTATAGAAGATAATTTTCCTAATGAATATCTTTTTGTAGTATCTACTAAATCTCCATGGTTTGCAAATATTACTAGCTATTTGGCTACAGGAAAACTACCAGCATACTTATATCCTCGAGAAAAAAGGAAGTTAATTCAAATTACTGCATCTTATTCATGGACAATTGAAGGATTGTATAAAACAAGGCCAGATCTGATCATCCAAAGGTGTGTTAGAGAAGATGAAGTACTAGAGATACTGAAAGGCTGTCATGATGAGCCATGTGGAGGACACTTCACTGACAAAAGAACTTCTTACAAATTCCTTCTCTTAGGATACTATTGGCATTCCTTTTTTAAGGATGCGAGGGAGTATGTTAAGAGATGTGACAGTTGCCAAAGGATGGAGAAACATGTTCCTTCTGATGAGATGTCTGTACAACCTTAGGTACTTATTAAGCCTTTTGAAAAATGGGATCTGGATTTTGTTGGTCCAATCAATCCACCTTCGAGACAAAAAAAGTTACGTTCTTGTTTGCACTGATTATGTTACAAAATGGGTAGAGGCTAAAGCACTTCTTTTTGCTACTAAAAATGTTGTAGTTTCATCTACTTTTAGGGATATCTTTACTTGTTTTTGTGTCCCAAGAGAAATTGTAACAGGTCAAGGTACCCAATTCACATCCAAGTTGGTATAGAAGATAATGGAGGAATACAAAATCAAACATCAGAAGTCTACTCCATATCATCCTCAAGAAAATGAACAGGTGGAGTCCACTAATAAAGTCATTGAATCAATTCTCACCAAAACTGTGCATTTGCATAGAAGAGATTGGGCAAAAAAATTTCAAAAAGCTTTATGGGCATACCATACCACATGGAGAAATACTATAGGATATACTCCTTATTAGCTTGTCTATGGAAAACAAGTCTTGTTTCCTATTGAGTTTCAAGTCAAAACTTTCAAGGCAGCAGTCAAATTGGGTCTTGATCTTTCAGAGGCACAAAAACAAAAAATGGAGCAACTGAATGAACTTAATGAGATAAGACAAGATGCAATCTAAAGAACCAATCTAGTTCAACAACAGAGATCTAAACGGCATGATAAATATATCAAAGAGAGAAAGCTCCAACCAGGAGATTGGGCATTACTGTTTGATTCAAAGTTCAAATATTTCCAAGGGAAATTTCAAACTCATTGGCTTGGGCCTTATGAGATTGAAACAGTCTTTGATAATGGTGCAGTTAGGGTCAGAACTATTGATGAAGAAAGGACCACTTTTCTTGTGAATGGTCATCAACTGAAAATCTATCATAAGCCATTGACCAAGGAAGAATTTATCAAATATTTGCAAGATAATATTGATTTAAAGTTGTTGAAGAAGGATTTTCCTTCTTCTCCAACTTCATCTTCAAAAGACTTTTTCTTTCTAATATTATATATATATATGTATATGTATATTGTTAAACTTGAAAACCAACAATGGTTGGCATTTTTATACAAAAAATCTAAGGAGAAAATCAATTTTTGACACCTTAAGTTTTCCTCATATCTATTCTAAACCCATTTTCTTTATATCCCACTCTTTTCTTTTCAGGAATAAAATAGCTATAGAATTACTGAGTTTCTCCAACTCTAACAGATTTCTGCAGCCAATTTGACAGGAATTTTTGATGAAACAATTGAAAGAGAGATTGACTCCCTCCACTGCAAAGCACTTGAAGACAATATAAAGGGCATCAACCAAAGGTTAGAAAGCAATAATTCAAAGGTATGCAACTCTTTAATTTGATAATAGGGATCAAAAACATTAAATGTATGAATAATATAGACATCATACTACCAAAATTCAAAATCATTATTACTAAGAGTTGATAGTATCATGTCAAATCGGATCTAATCTGCCATTCACTCCTCATCATTATACTTACGCTCTAACCCACATCCCGATTTTATTGATCTGATCACCCAAATCATGCTCATTCATACTCTCAACGGTTAGATTTTATCACACTTCTTTATACCCTTACCACTTACACTCCCATCATTCACACTCTAATCCTCATCACTCTGAAACCCTTTGAAACCGTCATACCCTGTCAAACAAAACAGTCTTGAGACAAAGCTTCTCATCCATGGGGGTTATAGTCATAACAGAACCAGCAGGGATAAATTTTTTAGAAGGATATCCACAGACAAGAGAATTATTGCAGAAAGTGTAGTGGCTGGAGTTTGTGGATAAATTTGATGGTTTCCACAAAGAAGTAACCAAATCCTTCACTGGAGCTTTTGATGGGGTGGAAGTTGAGATGGGGGACATAAAATTTACAATAACAGAGTCCTTTATTGTCGAAGCTACTGGATTGCCTCGAATTGGAGAAAAATGGTTTAAACAAAGTTATTGAGAGGGAGGACTTGAAGGTTTTTTTGAAGAACCCTAGCATTGACACCACCATTTTCAAGAAGGGCATTCCAAGCACAGCATTGAAAAGTAAGTGGAGAAATTTACTTCTGATAATTCAAAAATTTGTTACTTGCGAAGGGAGGTTTGGATGCATGTTTTTCTATCATATTCGACTGCTAATGAATTTTATTGAGGATAATGAAATAAATCTTCCATATTTCTTACTTAATAGTATAAGAAAGATGTCAGGGAATGTTCAAAGGAAAATTCAGTTTATAGAGAGTACCATGTATCACCATGGCCTTGTTAAAATCCTTGTTGAATTTCATCTTAAAAATATGGGTGATAATTGGGAAAGCTTTTTAGTGAGGTATCATTTTAAGGAAAATACTCAAGAACAACCAAGTAGCAGCAAAGCCAAGAGAGGGAGAAAAAAGAAAAATTGAAGAACCAATGGAACAAGAAAAACAACAGTCATAGGAGCCATCAGAGAATGACATTCCTCTTGCAGAAATTCTAGAGAATATAAACAAAAAAAATGTTAGAAGAAAGAAAGTTAGCAAAAAGACAAAGAACACACCCAAAAAAGAAAAGCCTAAGATAGAAAGGAAGAAAAAAAAAATCAAATGCCTCCTATGACAAGCTTAAGAAGAAGTACCAGACTTAATCTAGCAACAAAATAATTGCCTTCAAAAAGAAAGGAGCATATTCACATAGCAGAGGAAGATTCAAGGGTTTCTCCACCAACTTTCATCTCACATCCTCAAAGCCTAGGCCAAAGAACACCTGAAATTGATCTTGTACAACTGGAAATTTATGCTTATATCGAGTCCCTAGAGAAAAGAGTCACGGCAAAAACACCAGATTTAAATCAAGAAGAAGCCAAGTTTAGTAAACCACAAGAACCCCCAGTGATAAATGTTTTAAAAAAATAAATTTTCGAGCTGGAGACACTAAACAGGTACATTCAGAAGAATAATCAAACCCTAAAGGCGCAGAGTGAAATCCAAATAGATAAGAGTGACAATCTTCTTTTACACCTAAGTCTGTGGTATAAGAAAAATAAGAACCTGGAGCAGAAAAACAGAGCTCTACAAAGACAAGTCATAAACCTAAAGTACAAGATTCTCATGAAAAAGCCAAGGATGGCAGTGGTCGAAAAGAAAGGGAAAAAGAAGAAGTTGGAAGTACTTGCAGAGGTCTCAAAATAAATTCAGTAATTAAATAGGAGACAACAGTTTTGTGTTCTGAATGAGGACGTGCAAAAGCCTCAACATGGGGGAATGTAGAGTCTCATGACTGTTTTGTTTTTGACACCCTTTCCATCCATTTTTCGTCTTTTCATCATCGCTATCAAATCAAATAAACAGTAAACTATAGATTTTGACATGGTAAGGTACTTAGATGTCTTATTTTCCATATTTATTAAGGTGCCTTATTATTAAGTTAAAAGATTGCAACAGCTACATAATTAATATGATTTTGCATTTGTTTCATGATTCTGCAGCTATCTCCATGGTTTGTCGGATTCCAGTATGCCAGCTAAGCAAAGAAGCACATGGGCAGATGGGGATTGATCTCCTCATGGATCTCCTCCTATTTTCCCAAGCCAAATCATCAAAGAAATCACCCAATGGTGTAGTCAAAGAAGCAGGTCAATAAGTGGATAAGCGAAGCATCGATACTTCAGATAAATCATGACTCTCCAATTTGATTTCCAAATAGAAAATTGTAAAGAAATGTTATTACTCCGTTATAAATTAGAATTCAAATTAGGATTGTTTTAAGTTTTATAAGGCATAAAAGTCTCAATCTGTTGAGCACGAATTCTATATATATATAACTCTATAAACAAAAATAAGAGAGGCATATGTAATCATTAAATGATTGTTTGAAGTTTTATAACTCTTGTTCTTTTTAATTGAAGGACTATTCTCGTCAACCTCATGCATAGTTAGTTGTTGAATTAAATTTATAAAACCTTTTGTTTTGTGGAGGGCCCCTGTAGACAGTTGAGGTTCAATATTTTACGTTTAGCTCAATCATTTTGTTTAGATTATTTCTAGAATTTCATTATTGTAGCTTCAGTTTCTTTGTAGTCATTTGTTTACAGTCATTCTTTTGTTGTCCACCAATTTCAATCATTTATATGATTTCTAAAAATAGAACCATGTATATAATCTTCTTCTTTTCATAGCAAATACATCTGTTAGATCACATTCCTTATGTTCTTTCTTTATCATTTCAAAATTGAATTGTTAATTATAGTGTGGAGATCTTAACATAGGATTCTTTATAAATTCATTCTAGAATAGAAGTGATTATTTTTTAGAGCATAAATAATTGTCTTTCTAGAACATAAGTAGTTTATTCGTAGATATTGGAATAACTTTCTTTTTAGTTTCT
Source organism: Pinus taeda (assembly GCA_000404065.3). Taxonomy (NCBI): domain Eukaryota; kingdom Viridiplantae; phylum Streptophyta; class Pinopsida; order Pinales; family Pinaceae; genus Pinus; species Pinus taeda. The sequence goes on from APFE030298209.1 coordinate 149,076, forward strand.
TTTCAAAAACACAATTTATCTTAAAGAATCTTTCGTAGAATTTACAAAGTAGTTTTGCTTTTCCATCACCTTGCATAGTAATTCTTTTGAAACTAACAAATAGTCAGTTAAATAGGATCATGATAGCTTGTTTTACTTTTATTTTCAAATTTGATTGTAGGAATTTAATTGTAAATCCTTCAATTTCATTAGGAACATAGGAATAAAGAAAATCCTTCAAACAAACACAATCATCATTTTAATAAACTCAAAAAAGGTTCTAGCATATATAGTGCACTTACACTTCACAAGTTTACCAACTCTGGTTGATAATTTATGCAAGCAATTTAAGAACATTAAGTTGACTAAACAAATGTTAATTTCGGTTTTGAGCTTTGGTTTTCCGAATGGATTTCAGAATCCAGTGTAGAGGTGGTCTCAAGGTTCATTCCCAAAAGCCTGGGAATTTTTTGACTGGTTTTGGTGGGATACATGATCAAGCCTGAGGGAGAAGTCTCAGTTTAGGGCTTAGTGATCTGGGTTTGGATTGCGGTAAAGCCTGAGAGACTGGTCTCGGTCTAGGGCCTAGTGATCCAAGATTGGATTGCAGTAAAGCTTGAGAGACAAGGAGATGGAAAATTCCTCAAGGATAGTGATGGATTCTGGATGGCATTCCAAGTTTGGTTCATTTGTGATCGAAGCACCAGTTTTGGTGTGATCACGATTTGGTGAGGGTGTAGGTGGTTTAACCTCTGATTCCATTGGTTGTTCTTGGATTGGTTGTTCTATGAGATCCCACATTCATGCTTGGAATATGGCAAGAAAGTGGTTGGCTAAAAGAGAGATTTGGTTCAGCCACATCCATTATCAAGTGGTACATAGAAGTCCCGAACCTAGTCAAATTTTCCTATGACTAATAAAATATAAGTTCTCTTACTTTTGTACTTATTTATATGTGGATTAATGGTTGTCATATCTCTGATATTTATATGGTTTAATGTTGGTTATAAGCATGGTTATGTGATTGGTTCATGCCATGGTTATTTCATGTATTTACTTATAATTGTTAAATGGATGGATGCCAAACCTAATTGAAGATATAATAGTCCAATGTAGAAGGAGGTGATCCTTCTGGTTATGTTTCATAAGTTCTTTCAATGATTTATGCTTTTTCTTGTATCCTAGACCTGTAGGTTGCATTGATGCCAAGTGTTTGATAGAATGTCAGTCCCGGTTGGTGATGCTCAGGCCTAGTCCTGAGGTTTATTTTTTATTTATTAGCATTGTTATCATGTCTTTGATGGATTTTAAGTTATAGCAAGTTCTGGGAAAAGTTCGGGATTTTGGGCTAGAAAAGTGGCTCAAATATCTGTTGAGATTGCAACAAGATGATGGAGCTTAGTGAAAAGAGTCGCCTTCACTAAGTGGGCCCACAGGCTATTTTTGGCACAAGTCTATTTTTAGACTATGTCTATTTTTAGACATATGGATCATGTCTATGGATTG
>APFE030298209.1:162051-179611 GCA_000404065.3 Pinus taeda
AGGGGATTGAGTATGCCAATGAGTTTGCACGTATTGTAGCTTGTTCTCACGTGATTTAGCCAAGGAAAGACGTGGATGCCTTGGAATTATCACCGGTTCTTGTGCAGGTATTGAGCAGCGGAGGCAGGCAAGCAGCGGAAGAAATTTGAGCCAGAGATTGATTCAAATCTGAGCTGTATTGTGTGTAACAGGTGGAGCTGGTACTGGATTGCTTGTGATAAGCATTGTACTTTGTAATGTTACATGACTCAATCATTAATATACAGATAGTTGGGGTTTTTAGCGAGATGCTTTCCCCGGGATACATACTGTGTTAATGTGTGAATGCTCTTGATGTTTTATTGTTATTGATGCTGCTATATTGATGATCAACGTAGAGGAGCTTATGTATTGTGTATGTTTTCCGCAATAGTACATGATCAGGATAATCTCTGTTGAATATGTGTTAAATTATTCAAAATTTCTACAATATCGGGGTCGCTAGCACAGGTCTGTTGAGAAAAGTCCATAGTCACTGGCACAGAGGCCTATGAGAGTGACTTTAGGTTGTTGGTCACTCGCTTTCCCATATCATGAGAGCGACTATGGCCTAATAGATTAAGAACGGCAGTGGGACCCAGGGACAGGTTGTTTGAGTGGTTGACTTGTCTCCTGAGGGTTATGTTGATGATGTTGGATGATTGTGTGTGATGTTCCGTTGATTCCATTTCCTTAAGGTCACCAAGGAGATTGAATCCCTTATGGTAACCTCTCTCATCACATGTTTTTTCTGGCTGGTTGGCTGCTTGGGTGGACCTGGGAGGAGGGGGTGTTATAGAAGATGTGTCACCAGTGGGCATCCGCCAAAGGATCTAGGAAAATTTGTCCATCATCTCATTCCTTTATCGCTCAAGGGCTTCTTCGAGCAACAATTTGATAGGATATCCTACTCCCTCGTCCTTCTTTTCTTCTGTCATGGGAGGTTGTCGGTGTCAGCGGGGATGGTCTAGAAAGGGTTCAACTAGTTCGAGTCCCAACTCCTTATACCTCAACCTCATTGAGGACATGCACAGAAAAACAAAGAAAGAGTAGACCGCTCTAATGCCACTTATTCAAATTTATGCAGTAAGGAAATGAAATACATATATAAACAAAAACATAGAGCTACAACAAAAATATAACATTAATTCGTTAGTAACAAAGTACTTAAAATTGTTGCATGTAGAATGGAAATAAACTAGTTCGGGTGATGGTAGCTTATCTCTTAGAAGAGATGTGATGGCTACATGCCTTCTGAACTATGTTACAATGAGGCTTAGTGGCCTTTTTATCACTAAGAAACAATGGGAAACCCTAAACATCCAAAAACCTAACTCTAGGGGATGAAGCGCCAAAAGCTTGAGGGCCCAATTGGGGTTAGTTTGAATGTCAACTTCCCGGGGTCATAACTTTGGCATACAATCTCCATTTGGCTATCATAATCTCGTTATTAAGATATCCAAGAGGAAACCAGCAATAAATGATAATTTGGTGTTTCACTTTTTCAATCCCTCCATTTTCCCAAAAAACATCTTTTAGGCCCTAAAAAAGGATGTGAAAGTTTAGGACCCGAAAAACTGCCAAAAATTGTAAATTGTGCTACGATTAAGGAACCTGAAAGAAACAATGGTGGGGGTCCAAGTTTAATGAGCAGGTGGCCACCAATATCCACCTAGATCACTCCTCCTCTTGAATTCTCATGTGCGTTCATAAAAATATAAGAATGTGTGTGCTTCGAATCAATCAAATCAGGAAGTCAACTTATGTATTTATATCTGTCAAATGGGTGCCTTTTGACCAAAAGTCACACTCCTTCATGGTGGGGCTGACTTGACCATTTGGGGCCTACATGGAGCACAAGAAATACAAATTTCTCATTTTCATTTTCATAATTTTCCTTGGCCAACTTGGGAGGCCTTTTGGCATGCGAGAATACCTCCCAATGCTAGACAAAAATCAACACATGTTTCATACTGTTGGAGGTAGAGATGGACTTGGTGATGGCAGAGGTGTGCAAGGAGATCTTGATGTTGGATTTTGTCCCCCATGTTACTTCTATCAAAATCATTAAAGAGGATGAGTCTTACTATACATACCAAAGGAAGACTAATGGAGGGGGATGAGTCTTACTATACATACCAAAGGAAGACTAATGGAGGGAGAATAATTGGTTAGTCACATTTAGGTAGATGTCAAAGTATCATAGAATGTTGATAGACAACAAAAACTTTGAGAATCATTACACCCTTTAAAAACATATTTTCCATAATAAAATCATTTACCACTACAATTGGTAGAACATATTATTTCTTCAACTATATTAAAGACTAAAATACTTCTTGGTTATGGAATCTTCCATTATTAACATTCATCTCATTCAACCTTGCTAGTATAAAAAGTAAGCATTGTATAAGATGTGTGGTTTTAGTTGGTAATTTATTAAGTTGTATCATGACATGGAAGAGAAAAAGAGGTAAGCAAAAATTAACATACAAATACATGGAACATAGATAGAAAATATGTTATCATGCATCCTCGTTTACTTCATGGAAATTCTAATTATTGTAGATGGGCATTTGTTTCCATCATTGAATAGTTGAACAACCTAGTTGCTAAGATTTATAGTGGTATTATATTTGTTTACCTCAACTAAATTGTGGATCTACGAGACAATGAATTTAGATTTCTAGTTGTAAATAATGGTAGAGGAATGTATCCCCACCCCTTCCACAACTCCATGGGCATCCCTTTTGTTTTTGCCAGTGACTTTCAAAATTGATGATGGGACATTATAAAATGGTTTGAATGCAAACACCATGAGATTTGGAGAAAGCACCATTATCTTACCCATCTTTAATTCCTCTTCAAATGGTAGTGTCTATCCTCTTTCCCACACATTTCTGGCCCCAATGTTCTTGAAGAACCTCAATTTTTACTTTATTTTTCTCAGTAAGCACTTCCTTTTGCCCCAATTTATAAGCCATCTTAACCCTCTCTTCTCTATGTTTTCCTTTAACTGTCGTATTTTTTTTAAACAAAAATGAGTAGTATTTGCATTAATTATGTGCCCAATAGGAACAAATACCTGGGATATTACATTCCAGATTTCATCCTTGATCCATGTTCAAAAAAAAACCCTATAACCCATTGCAGAAACCTTTATAGAATGTATTTCATACTAGTATAAATGATGTGAAACTGAGAAACCATAAGACATCTATGATCTTCAAAACCAAAAACATATGCTTCACAAATTAGTCATCATCAGAAGCAGGCTTATTCAAATCAAATTTTTTCTTCTCGAATAGCACCTATATTGTGGAGTTGGTAGAATTGCCTTCGATCCTAAGCTTGAGGTCCACAAGAAGAGCCCAGAGAGCATCCATTTCATCCTCCATATTTGACATTTATTGTTGGAAATCCAACAGTTTATTAGACTGCTCAATAAAGGAACTGTATAATTTGAAGTGTTTGACCTGCAAATCATAATCAGCCATCTTCAAGTCCTCATGAATCTGAATGCAGTGAGAATAGTAACTGGAAATAGAAGAAGTATTTGAACTTGAGGTTTTTCTCATTCATAGAAGGACCCAATGACTCGGAAAAAATGCAAAAGGAAGAGATTACGGCCAAAACCAGAGAAGGAGATGTCGCGGTGAACACAGAAGGAGTGGACTAATAACAAGGTTCCCGAAAGGATTAGAGTCGACATCAGAAGGAACACCCAAATCAAGATAGATACTTGAAACCCCAACACATAAGGACCGAGAGATAACTGAAAGGCCAAACCCTAAACAAGCCCTGAGAGAAATATCCCATAATATCCACCTAGAAGAGAAGGGTTTGATCGAGCCTTCTCCCTTAAAAGAAAGTCAGAACATGCACTCGAAGACCCACAGATAAAACAAAAGCAGAACTGCTGCAGGTGGACACCCAATTGAGAAAGGGAATTCATAAGGCTTATTAGTCGGAGGAGAAAAGTACCAAGGAACTAAAAGAAAATAAGGCTCAAGAGATACCAGATTGATTTGAGAATCTACAAGGCCACGACCCCAAATTCCCCATGAAGAAAAATGTTCAAACCACCAAGAAGCTTTAAGATGAAAAATAACCCAAATTCTAAGGCGAGGAAGCTCTTTACATATTTTTTTTCTAAGAGATCAGAAGGGATTTCTTAGGGTCTATGAGTCGCCAGTGATCAAATGTGCTCTTTCCATGTGGTTGATAGGGTCTTAGGTAAAAAAATTATATTTTCAAATAAAATTTGACATGTATTGATTGTCAAATGATCATTGATGAGTTTCTATGTCATTACTACTCCCTCCATATTCAAGGTCATAAATTGTTATTATGGTCATGTCATCATTCCTTGGAATAGGTCATCAAAGAGTGTCTTGGTCATTATTCTGGTCATCATATCATTATCATGCATACTGCAAATGTTTAAAGGTCCAAATCATGGTTTTTATATTCATTTGGTGACATCATTAGGGATATTATTTCATCAAGAGTATATAAGTACATTCATCCCACATGGAGATGTAACCTTTCCAAATAAAGTTATAAACTCCAGTACACTACCTCATCGTGTCATTTCTTAAAAGGACATGTGATGTCACACCATCACCAAAGAAAAAAACAACTTTCAAGCAATAAAAGGACCATAAAAACATTCAAAAGCTTCATTCCATCCTCCAAGAGCACTTCTCCACCATTTTTCTTCATCTCAACCATCAGAACCAAGAGTTTTTTATCACCAAACCCTTGCCATCTAGCATTTTTCACTTCTGGGAAGCCGGCTGCATTTTTGGGTTTGGAAGAGAGCAATAACAGGGTTCATTCCTTATTCTACAGGTTTCATAGAGTCCTAAGCAATAAATTAATCCTTTCATCACCTCTTTCATGCAGTCATTCCTCAAAAAAATTGAATTGAATTCCCTCTCATAGGGTTTCGCTACACTTTTAGCTTTCACTGGTTTTTTCTTTATCTCATGGAGAATTTCCCTACTTTTTCTACCCCATTACCTTTGTATACACCTATAAAACCTTCCCCAATCATTTCCCACACTTATTTCTTTCATTCCATCATTTTTCCCCAAAAACCCATGCTCACGCTATGCTCACGCTATGCTTATGCTGCATTTTTTGGTTATCACTGTGTTTTCCCTCTTTCACCCCCTTTCCCTCACTCAAATTGAGGAATTCCACTTTTATTGTCTTCCTAAAACATTCCCATGCTCCCCATAATTCATTCATAAATTATCCTATCTACCTTCCCCTTCATTACCTCACCTCAAGTTGTTGCGCTTTTAGCTCTGTGTTGCTATCCTATAGAAACGCAGCAACTAGTTGTTGCACCAACTTCAAGCTTGTATTATGAATATATGGGAAAGTATTTTTGAAAAATAGAGGATTTTTATGTTCATAAAATACCTAATAACAATAACCTCTCTCATTTTTGGAGTATACTTTATTATTTGAGAGATATACCCAAAATACAAGTTGCTACAAGAGGGTCGTTGCACTTTTGACTCTATTTTTTGTCATCATTTTCAAAAGAGGTTTCTCACAAAATGAAGATGTATGTTTTTAAAAAAAATGTGGTTTTTGTTCAGTATAGACTCAATCACAATAGCCTCCTTCATTTTCTACACATGTTTCATGTATTGGGATATATTCAATCTTTTTTGGAGGCCTATTTCAAAAAATCATATTCTCCAATTTAATTTCTTGTTTTAGTCATTATTTTGTGGCACATATTAGAAGCCTATGGAAATGAATTTCACAAAAATGAGAGAGGTTTTCCTATTGTTATGGTTAAAGATATATCACTCCATCTTTGTCCCCTAGGTTTTCGGTGCGCTTTTGGACAGTTCAACTTCAAGTTGATTTTTCAAAATTTTGAGAAGTTTTTTGCAATGATTTATGACTATATTGTGTAGTATACTTCTTAATATTTCCAAACATACCATTTTTAGCAGCTAACTCATCCATGAAGGCCTCCAAATCACCCTCTAAAGTTCATTGTGCTTCTGTGGGAAAGCCAATTTTTGAGTTTTGCTTGGTCAAAGTCAACTTTTGTCAGTGTAATTTGTCTTCTAATGAGTTTACATTATTTAATTAAGTATCATAGTGATGGTCAGAGTAATTTCATGTTAAATCCATTGTAATTAATGCTTTCAAATTCAACTAAGTCAGTTAAGTCTAAACAAGGAGTTGGTTTCTAACCTCCCTAGTTTTAGGTATGGTTAGAGATTTTGATGTAAACAAATCTTATGATGATGGATTCGACCCCTAAGAGGGGGAAAGTAGTTTTTCATATATATGTAGCTGGTTTCAATTGATATTAAGGGTTGGATGTTATGATAATCATATTTTGGAGCTATTGTGCACCTTTTTGCAATAATACAACAGGAAATTGCAGCTATTATCTTGGGATTCTTGTGGTATGCTTTATTGGCAGTGTTTTTTCTCAATTTTATCATCAATTTTAATATTTATTTCTCCTTATTACCATATCTATGCTTTCTTGTGATCATCTCATAGGTGTTTAACATAATTAATAAGTTATATGCTATGTTCTGATGAGAATTTCATACTAGTGGTCTATTTCTTCTAATGAGTGAATTCATGGTTACATGCTCATTCTAATCCTCTACCTTTTCACCCCTACACCATAATGAAAACCTACTTCTATCACTAAGAATACCTACCTTTCCCCATTGTATCTCTGCAATTGATCATTTGAAACCCTAGCCTAGTTCTTATACCTTTTATCTTCATCTAGCAAACCCTAGTGAGCTTAGTATCTAGCCTAACATCTGATTTCCTCTCCACTCACTTCATTAGATGTGAGATTCTCAAGAGATCCCTCTCTGATTTGGTAGGGCTAGCTACCAGATCCAAAGTTGGTTTGAGGTTACCTCCATCAGTATCCTTTCTCAGCCTTGGCACACTGAGGAGTGCTAACATTTTTGGTGACCATACTGGGGAACAAAGTGTCAAATCTTCCCCAGATTATTTCTCACAAGTTCATCGAGATCTAGGCCTATGGGTGATAGGTTCTAGCTATCAATAAGGTTGATTCAGTAGTCGATCCAGAGTGCAGATTGAGGAAAACACTAGCTCCTAAAATATATACAAGATCTAATCTCGATCCCAATCCTCCAGCAGTAGTTGACAATCCTGAAAACCTCTTGAGAAAGCTGAAGTCTCATCTTCCAGAATTTGAAACAGGTACATATCCATTGCTAAGAACTACATATTTACCTACACAATTGATTTCTCTTGAAGATTTATCTTTTGATCTTGACTTTGAGTTGTCAATATTCAAGTCCAAGTCTGAGACTTCCCTTTTAGAGACACTTTTTGAACCTATTAAGTTTGAGTCATATGTGCAATCTTCTGAAGCTTCATTTGCTAAGCTTGATAGTAAGATTTGGTCATATTTTCATAAACTCCATAATTTAGTTTAAAAGCTTAGAATAACATTTGAAAAGGCTTATACCCTATATCAACAAGAGGCTTTCCCCATTGTTTCATCATCTGTTACACCTCCTTACATAGCTATCCCATCATCTTTCACCACCAAATCATCATCTCCTCCCAAACCATCTTCTTCTAAAATAGCTCCTCCATCAATACCCCATGTTGTAACTATCATATTACCTTCTACAGCCTTTATGGCAAGATTTGGCCCTTTGGTTTTTCCTAGGCAACTTACTGCATTACCTCAAAATTATGGTCAAAGATTTCCTCTATTTGATAGCACAACCAAGATCACAGCAATGCAACATATTGATAGGATAGTTGATTTCATTGACCTCGAAGAAGTCGATGAAAATGATGCCAAAATGTGCCTCATAGCTCAAATTTTTTCAGGTGAAGTGAAGAAATTGTTACGTGCTTTGAGAGCTACTTCAATACCCAATCCCCAACAATTAATAGACCTATTCCTGGCAATATGGGAAGAGAAAAAGAGCCCCCTCTAGATTCTAGGCGAATACAATTTTTGAAAATAGATTCAAATCAATTCGTGCAAGACTTCACTGTCAAATTCAATAAGGCCTACAGTGCTATCCTAGACAACATCAAACCTCCTCCTAACTTGGCATTAATTCACTGTCTCGATGCTTTTGATCCTGACATGGGCTATCAGTTGAGAGAGAGGAATCCTACAACTCTTGAAGAAATGTAGAGGAATGTTGTGAGTGTTGAAGCAAACTTGTTGATTAAGAAATCTAAGATGAAAACAGAAAAGAAGGTCACAATTAAGGAGGAGCCCTCTACTTCATCAGATGGTAAGCTTGACACTTTAATCAAAACCATGGAGAAAATGATGGATAAGATGACAATATCATAAAATCAAGTCAGGAATCCTAATTACCGAGGTCAACAACAACAACCTCAATTTAGAATCAAACAAAGAGAGCAGAGGAGTCAAGATCAGCAAGCACAGTAGCAGATTCGTACTCCACTCCAGTAGAATTATGCATAGGGACATGATGATGAAGAAGAGCTTGCAGGAGAGAATCACCTTTTTTAGCAGGGTCAACAACCTATTTTCCTCACAAAATAGGATGAGTTTTCTAAGGAACCATATGTACCTTATGACCAGAGATTTGTTCTTTCAAATGATGATGTGTTGGCAGTCCAAACAGAAGATTATCAAAGGGGTTACCAAAAAGTTCTTTGTCAAGTGCAAAGACAGTATAATTTGAGGAATAGAAGTGTGCAGCTTACTTCAAATCCAAAGAAGCCAACTTCTCAAAAAGATACTCATACCAAAGAATTAACCTCTACAAAACATAACAAAGAAAAGGAGGTTGTTACCACTAGTCGGGGAAAGAGAAATGAAGAAACACAAACTGGAGGACAAAGAAAGGAGATTCTCACCAAAGAACAGCCAGAAAAGAAGGATATGACTTCCAAAGAGGTAGAAAAACATCCTAACTTATTTAGTCTAGAGAATGAGATTTCTAAATTGAATGTTTCCATTCCTTTGATTGAATTAGTTAAGAATAATCAGTATAAATTCCATATAGCCAAAATGTTAAAGGTTGATCAAATGTCATACATCGTGAATATTAGTGATGACCACCCTAAGATTTTGTTTGGCCCTACCGTAGATGGAAATTTAGAAGATATTGAAGTCCCATCATTTTACTTCAGTCTTAGGATCCATGAATTCATCCTTCACAACACCATGCTATATTTCGGAGCTTCTCACAATCTCATATTACTCGATCATATCATGACCCTTACTCCTTTTACTAAGGAAGAGTTAAGTGTATCAGTCTCATCAAAGACTTGGTAGTATCTTTGGACAAGATTTTGGTAGAGAATGTTCTGATAGATGTGGTTTTTGCTGACATTCCTCCAAGGTATGGAATGTTGCTCTCCTGGTCATGGGAAAAACTCAAAGGCACTTTGCAACTTGATTTTTCTTCTGCTACTATACCGGTGTTCGGTCAAATTAGGAAATTATACCGGGAAACCGAGATGAAATATATGATTACTAGAAAAGAGAAGTCAAATAATCACCCCATACATATTATACATACCGACTTAGAATATTTTATTTTGTACAATGATAGTAGTTCAGTTGATTTAGAAAGTCAGATTGAGGAAGTTTCAGAAATTTCTGAAGTTTCAGGTAGTTTTGGAGCAGTTTCACTTCCAAAAAATAAAGAACATGGATTGAATGGTTTGCAGCCTAATACATCAGTTGAAAGGACAGTGAATTCGGTGAAGGAGACAGACTATAATGAGATAGCAGATCATCTTCAAACAGAAAATAAAATCAGTCTTCCAAATTTCAACTTCCTGATGAGGAAGATGCACTTTGGACCATGGATTTTGATGGAACCATGGGAAAGGAAGGAGTTGGAATCGGAATTTGTGTTCGTACTCCAATGAATCACTCAGGTGAAATTCCCCATAATGTTAGAGTATGTTCATACAAACTAGCTTTCGATTGTTCTAATAATGAAGCGGAATATGGGGCCTTGATTATTGGTGTTAACATTCTTAAGAACCTAGGTGCAAAAAGGATTTCATTTTATGGTGACTCTGAATTGGTAATCAAACAAGTAAATGGGGAACACCATGTCAAAAATCCCAGGATGCGGACATATCGCAATGTTGAGTTAGATATCCTCAAAACTTTTCTTGAGTATACATTGTCTCTGATTCCAAGAAACCAGAATTTCATGGTTGATTCTTTTGCCACTGTAGCAAGAATGTTTTAAATCACAATACATTCTAATAAGAAATTTGAAATTAATGTTAAACATCGCCTTCTTGTCCCTGATAATCTATGGTATTGTCAAGTGTTTCAGGATGATAAGAAAATCAATAATTTTCTGCAAATGGAGGAAGAATTCGCCACCTCTTACATTGATGATGTATTTTATGAAGATGATCAGGAGATCCAAGCTACAAAATTGGAAGTATTACAGCTGAAGGACAATTCCATTCCAAGAGGTCTTGTACCCTTGGAAGAGCTCTTCGATCATGATGATGTAGCACAGAAGCTGAAAATGGTCCCAACTAAAACAGGATTTGAAGACATCAATATTGGCACAGCTAAGAAGCCAAAGATGGTGAAGTTGTCAAAGTCCTTAACCCCAGAAATGAAAGGTAAATATGCAGCACTTTTGGCCGAGTTTTCTAATGTGTTTGCATGGGAGTATTCAGATTTGAAGGCTTATGATAAAAATATAATTCAACATACTATTCCTATCAAGCCCAATCAAAAGTATTTTCGTCAAAAGCTCAGAAGAATCAATCTGAAGTTGTTTCCATCTATAGAGAAAGAGGTACACAGATTGTATAAAGCCAGTATCATTGTTCCTCTTTGCTTTTCTGAGTGGATGTCGAATCTAGTTCCAATCAGGAAAAAGACAGGTGAAATTTGTTTATGCATAGATTTCTGAAATCTGAACAAAGTGTCCTCAAAAGACAATTACCCCCTCCCAAAGATGGATCACATTCTGCAAAGGGTAGTGGGTTCTTCTAGAATGTCTTTACTTGATGGCTATTCAGGGTATAATCAAATCTTGGTCCATCCTAAAGACCAAGTGAAGACAACATTCACTACAACTTTGGGTACTTTCATGTATGCCAAGATGCCTTTTGGGCTTAAAAATCCAAGAGATACATTTCAACGAGCGATGGATATCACTTTATCTAATGAAAAATACGTGTTTTTAGTTATTTATCTTAATGATATCACAGTTTTCTCCCAAACAGATGAAGAACATTTGCATCATTTGAGGATAGTCTTCTAAAGGTACAGGAAATTCAGCATATCACTGAATCCGAAGAAGAGTTTGTTTTCCATGGAAGAGGGAAAAATACTTGGTCATATCATATCAAAAGATGGCATCTGCATAGATCCCGCAAGAATTGAGGCAATCCAACAATTGGATTACCTGAGAAACAAGAAGGAAATTTAGTCTTTTAATGGTAAGATCAACTTCTTGAGAAGGTTTATTCCTAAACTTGTTGAGCATCTAAGAGAAATAACTAACATGTTGAAAAGTGATGACGAGGTAAATTGGTCCAAGGATGTAAGGAAATCTTTCAACCAAGTCAAAACTGCATTATCTTGAGCTCCCATCTTAATCAGCCCTGATTACACTATGCATTTTATCATTTTTTCATTTTCTTCTTAGCACATATTCGCTGTTGTCCTAATGCAGAAAACATACCAAAAAACATAGCAACCAATTGCATTCTTCAGTAGAACCACAAGGGATGTGGCATTAAGGTATAATATCATTGAAAATAGGCTTTGGCCCTAGTAAAGGCTTTGAGGGATTTCTGGGTGTACATTCTTCATTCGCATATTATTGTATGCGTTCCAAATTTGCAGTCAAGGATGTTTTGATGCAGAATGATCTTAAAGGTAGGTGATGTAAATGGATTGCTACAATGTTGGTGTATGACCTCGAAATTAAACCTACAAATCTGGTCAAAGGGAAAGGTTTGGTGAAGGTTATGGTAGAGTCCAATTTACATGTTTTGGACATCAATCTCATTGTTGTAATGTCTAAAGAAGAAGTGGTTGATTCATCTGCTCAAGTATCATAGATTTTTACCTCATCTCCTTGGTATTCAGATATTTTTTATGTGCTTCAACATTTGAATTCTCCAACGGGTGTGTAAAAAAGTAAAGCTATATCATTGAAGTTAAAAGCTCTAAGATATTGTAATTTGGAAAATGCTCTATTCTAGAAGGATCTAGGGGGAATTTTGTTGAATTGTCTTGTTGAAAGCGAAGCAAAAGAAGTAATGATTGATTTTCACAAGGGTGATTGTGGCAGTCACCTGTATTGGAAGACCACAGCAAACAAGATCTTGGGAGTTGGGTATTATTGGCCAAGTTTATTTTCTGATGTCTACAAAACTGTAATGAGTTGTCATGAGTGTCAAATCTTTCAGGGTAAGGTTGTTACCACTACCCTTGCAGCCAATTTATGTCCAAGCACCTTTTCAATAGTGGGGTATCAACTTCATTGGAGAGATTCACCCTTCATCCTTAGCTCAACACAAGTGGATTTTAACAGCCACTGACTATTTCACAAAGTGGATCAAGGCCATCCCCACAAGACAAGCTACGTATAAGGCAATAATTCAATTTCCTCAGTCTAATATTTTGTCCTGATTTGATTGTCCACAGAAAATTATCACTGATAATGCAACAACCTTCAAGTCGAAGAAGATGATTGATTTTTGTGACAAGTACCACTTCAAACTCAGGCATTCAACAACATATTACCCACAAGGTAATGGACTGGCAGAATCATCAAATAAATCATTGGTAAATATCATCAAGAAGCTGCTAGAAGAAAACAAAAAGAATTGGCACAAAAAGTTGATCAATGCTCTCAGGGCAGATAGAGTTAGCACTAAGAAGTCCATAGGTATGTCACCTTTTGAGCTGGTCCATGGATTCGACACTGTTTTTCCGACTTCTCTTGTTGTCCTGGTGATGAAAATTTTGCAGGAAGTTGAGAGTGAACCTAATGATATTTAGTGGAGAATCAATCAGATGATTCATTTGCAGCAGTCTAGAGAGGAAGTACTTCACAATACTTCAAAGCTTCAGGAAAAGATCAAGAAGATCTATGACAAAAAATCCAAAGCAGATGATTTCAGTTTGGGAGATGTTGTTCTCCGATGGGATGCTCGGAATGAGGAGAAAGGTAAGCATGGCAAGTTTGATAAGTTGTGGAAAGGACCATACATGATTTCAACTTTCAGAGGTCAGAATGCCTATTTGTTAGAAGAACTAGATGGACAAGTGCTGCCAGGAGAACCTGTCAATGGTCGATTCCTCAAGCATTACCTCACTTGATTTCTTCATAAATTTCTCATTTCCATTGTACATAACAGTTTATTTTGCTACCAAAGTGTGAAAGAGTTGTCGTGAAAGTTTGAAGCCCGAGGAGAAGGCCATAAGGCTTTTCTGATCAGCTGTTGTTTTGAAAGTTAAGTCAATTTCAGTTTTTCCTATGTTTTTTCGGTTAATCATTTCAGTGTCGATTTTTGACTCAGTTTACTTTTTGACTCCATTGCCCAATGGATTAGGCTACCTGGTCTACGGTGTTCTTGACACCTCCTAAAGGAGCTTCCATCTCCAATTGGAGCCAATGTTAGTGTCTATGAGTCACGAGTGATCAAATGTACTCTTTCCACATGGTTGATAAGGTCTTAGGTCAAATTGTTATATTTTCAAATAAAATTTTACATGTCTTGATTGTCAAATGATCATTGGTCAGTGTCTAGGTCATTACTGCTCCCTCCATATTCAAGTTCATAAATTTCCATTATGGTCATGTCATCATTCCTTGCAATAGGTCATCAAAGAGTGTCTTGGTCATTATTCTGGTCATCATATCATTATCATGCATACTGCGAATGTTTAAAGGTCCAAATCATGGTTTAGATATTCATTTTGTGTCATCATTAGGTCATATGATCAAATTGTCACATAAGAGTCATGTCATCGCTATAGTCATCATCATGGGAGTTAGTAAGTAGAGATATTATTTCATAAAGAGTATCTAAGGTACATTCAGCCCACATGGAGATGTAACCTTTCCAAATAAAGTTATAAGCTGCAATACACTACCTCATCATGTCATTTCTCAAAAGGACATGTGATTTCACACCATCACCAAAGCAAAAAATCGAATTTCAAGCAATAAAATGACCATCCAAAAATTAAAAATCTTCATTCCATCCTTCAAGAGCACTTATCCACCATTGTGCTTCATCTCATCCATCAGAACCAAGATTTTTTCATTACCAAACCCTTGTCATCTAGCATGTTGCGCTTTTGGGAAGCACGCTGCGTTTTTGGGTTTGGAGGACAAAGAGAGAAACAACAGGGTTCATTCCTCATTCTAAAGGTTTCATAGAAGTCCTAATAAATTAAGTAATCCTTTCATCACCTCTTTCATGCAGTCATTCCTCACAAAAATTGAATTGAAATCCCTCTCCTAGGGTTTCGTTGCGCTTTTAGCTTTCATTGGTTTTTGCTTTATCTCATAGAGAATTTCCCTAGTTTTTATACCCCATTACCCTTATATACACCTATCAAACCTTCCCCACTCATTTCCCACACTTATTTATTTCATTCCATTATTTTTCCCAAAAACCCTAGCTCACGCTACACTTCTACTGCATTTTTGGGTTATCACTGTGTTTTCCCTCTTTCACCCCCTTTCCCTCACTAAAATTGAGGAATTACACTTTCATTGTCTTTCTAAAACATTACCATACTCCCCATAATTTATTCATAAATCATCCTATCCACCTTCCCCTTCATTCCCTTGCCCCAAGTTGCTGCACTTTTAGCTCTCTGTTGCTATCCTATAGAAACGCAACAACTAGTTGATGCACCAACTTAAATCTTGGATTATGAACAAATGGGAAAGTATTTTTGAAAACTGGAGGAGGTTTATGTTCATAACATTCCTAAAAAACATAACCTCTCTTCGTTTTTTAATATACTTTATGATTTGGGATATATTCCCAAAATACAAGTTGATACAAGATGGTCGCTCCGCTTTTGACTATGTTTTTGCTCATCATTTTCAAAAGAGGTTTCTCACCACATTAAGATGTATTTCAGAAGAAAAAATAGGTTTTTGTTAAGGAAATACCCAATCACAATACAAACCTTTAGTTTATTCACATGTTTCATGGATTCGGATATATTCAAACTTTTGGAGGCCTATTTCAGAAAATCAAATTCTCCAATTTAATGTTTTGTTTTAGTAATTATTTCATGGAACTGATTCCAAGCAGGTGGGAATGGATTTTACAGAAAAAAGAGAGGTTTTTCTTCAAAAAAACCGTACGTACAAAAACCTCTCCCATTTTTTAGAAAATTGTTATAGTTAAATAGATATCACTCCATATTTGACCCCTTTTTTTCGTTGTGCTTTTGGACAGTTCAACTTCAAGTCAATTGTTTAAGGGTTTGTACGAGGTGTTTGTAGTTCTTGATGACTCTATGGTGTATTATACTTCTTAATATTTCCAAACATACAATTTTCATCAGATAACTCATCCAGGAAGGCCTCCAAATCACCCTCCAAAGTTCGTTGTGCTTCTGTGGGAAAGCCAATTTTCGAGTTTTGCTTGGTCAAAGTCAACTGTTTTCAATGTAATTTGTCTTATAATGATTTTACATTATGTAATTAAGTGTCATAGTGATGGTAAGAGTGATTTCATGTCAATTCCATTGTAATTAATGCTTTGAAAGTCAAATAAGTCAGTTAAGTCTAAACAAGGAGTTGGTTTCTAACCTCCCTAGTTTTAGGTACGGTTAGAGATTTTGATGTAAACATTTCCTATGCTGATGGATTTGACCCCTGAGAGGTGGAAAGTAGTTTTTCATCTATATGGATATGCTTTCAAGTGAAATCAAGGGTTGGATGTTTGAGAATCATAGTTTGGAGCTAGTGTACATGTTTTTACAGTAATACTGTTGACACCTAATCTTCATGATTGGGAATTTTATGTAAATAAAATTAATTGGGAAGGTGAACAGTCATCGGGAGATGAACTGAACAATCACTCCCTATTGTATATAATAATGGGTTACCTATGGAATAAGAAATCAATCAGTTTTCTGCCAAACTGGAGTTACTCTTGGCCTGACATGGTATCAAAGCCAGCTCCTTGTTTTAGCTATTATGCTCCTTCTAACTCCTCTGCCTCTACCTCTGCCTCTGTCTTATTCCCTTCTGTTCTGAAATAACCTGCCTCTGCTGCACTACACAACTATCTATACTGAGGCCTGACATGACACTGCAGAGATACGCCACTGGTATGCGTTGATGAATGATATACCTGTGTGAGTGAAACACTACCTGAGTGAATGCTGAGTGAATGGTATCCCTGCGTGAGTGAAACGCTGCCTAAGTGAATGATGAGTGAATGGTATACCTGCGTGAGTGGAACGTTGTCTCCTCTTATCTCATTAGTAATGCTGAGTGAATGGTATACCTGCGTGAGTGGAACGCCGCCTGAGTGAATGATGCGTGAAACGTGAGGGCGTTGTTCCAATAAGACCACCATATGTGCAGCTGCGTGGAGGACTACTTGTTTCATACAATGCTTGGCGAACTATTCAAGCAATACGTTGCAACATTGTTTGCTTTCAGTGGTAGCATTTAACACAAGCGCTCAAATTTTTTATGTGATATATATATGTTGTGATATATGTTACGGTGATAGCAAGCGCTCAAATTTTTTATGTGATATATATATGTTGTGATATATGTTACAGTGGTAGCGTTTAACACAAGCGCTCAAATTGTTTATGCGATATATATATATATATATGTGGTGATAGCGTTTAACACAGTGCTCAAATTTTTATGCGGTGATATATATATACGTTACATGGTTTTATGCAGTGATATATATGTGGTGATATATGTTACAGTGGTAGCATGGTTATCAGCATTCGTTTCAATGGTCAATAATATAAATGGCGTAGAAAAATTCTATTCCTTCTCAGATTTTGGATGGTTTTGAATACACTTTCATATCAGAATCATTTTTTTAGCAGCAAAAGTTTTTTTCCTCCACAAAAGCACATTTTTTTGCCATCAGAAGTATTATTCTATCAGTAGAAGTTAATTTTTTTCACAGAATGCATTCAATCATATCCATGGTGTGAATAGTTCTCACTGGCAAGGAGAACTATCCTGATTGGTCCCAGATGATACAACACACCCTCATCTTCAATGAGTTGTGGAAAGGAGTGTGTGTCGGAGAAGGAGACAGTGACCCAGAAAAGCCTACCTCAGACAAAGAGCTCCCCATTTGGGAAAACAAGAACAGCAAAGCTTATGCATTAATTGCAGCATCTATAAATAAAGAGGTGAGTCGCCATATTTCATCATATTCAACTGCCTTTGAAGCTTTACAAAAGCTAAAAGAACTCTATGACTCACATTCTGCACTTGAAGTCGTCCAACTCATGATTAAACTCTTCACCCTTGAACTGCAAAAT
>APFE030298209.1:181971-204525 GCA_000404065.3 Pinus taeda
CTTCATGATTGGGAATTTTATGTAAATAAAATTAATTGGGAAGGTGAACAGTCATCGGGAGATGAACTGAACAATCACTCCCTATTGTATATAATAATGGGTTACCTATGGAATAAGAAATCAATCAGTTTTCTGCCAAACTGGAGTTACTCCTAGCCTGACAAATACAACAGGTTATTGCAGCTATTATCTTGGGATTCTTGTGGTATGTTTTATTGACAGTGTTTTCTTTCAGCTATATCATAGTTTGAATATTTATTTATCCTCATTACCTTATTTATGCTTTCTTGTGATCATCTCATAAGTGTTTAACAGAATTCATAAGTTATATGCTTTGTTCTGATGAGATTTTCATACTAGTGTTCTATTTCTTCTGATGAGTGAATCCATGGTTACATGCCCATTCTGATCCTCTACTTTTTCATCCCTACACCAAAATGACAACCTACTTCTTTCACTGATCATACCTACCTTTCCCCATTATATCTTTGCAATAGATCATTTGAAACCCTAGCCTAGTTCCTAGACCTTTGAGCTTCATCCAGCAAACCCTAAAATCAAACCCTAGTGAGATTAGTATCTAGCCTAACATCTAATTTCCTCTCCAGTCACTTCATTGGATGTGAGATTCTTGAGAGATCCCTCTCTGATTTGGTAGGGCTAACTACCAGATCCAAAGTTGTTTTGAGGTTACCTCCGTCGGTCTCCTTTCTCAGCCTTGGGACACTGAGGAGTGCTAATAGGAGCCACTGTGGAGGTTGAAATGAATACACCACTGTCAATCCACAGGGGTGGTGGAACAGACCATGAAACCAACATGTGTATGGGAATAAAATTAAGGTAGAAGCGAGATTTATACACAAATCCCTCGCTCGACCACACGCTTATGGACCTTTAATCATTAATTATCCTTGTACTTCGACCAACGAAACTCATCTTTACCTCAAGCTGAGAACATAACATTGATCTGGGAAGGTCGAAGTAGATATAACACACATGTGAGTCAGGAGAGACATGAAATGCATGGTTCCTCACAGCAAGGAATGCCATGTAAACCATACTTGAAGTATGCCACAAATTCAAAGAGCATATGGAGATCATGAAGAAGAGGGGAGGGATGACCCATAGGGGAAGAGGGATGAAATGAGGGGGAGGGAGATTAAATAAGGGTCAGGGAAGGAGGGAAAACATGCAGAAGGGAGAAGGGGATAGGAAGGGGAGGAAGCAAATAAAATCGAATTCTTAAGATAAGCCATGAATTCTTAGGAAATAGGGTAGGAACCATGAATATCATTAATAAAAATCTTAGCATCATCTAAGGTACAAGCTTTGTTTACTTGCAAGTCTACTTTAATATTGTGAATTTTGAGGATATGGTAAAAAAATTGATTGGAAGGAATCAAGCAAACTTTTGATTCTTGGAGAATTTTAGCCAAAGAGTTGTATTTTTGTCTACCTTTCTTGATAAGACATTGAATTAGGATTATAGAGTCTCCAGGAATGAAAATATCAGTGATACCTTTGTCCTTTGCTATACAAAGCCCCTAGAAGAGGTCGTACATCTCAAGCTGATTGTTTATTTTCTTTCCCAACCTCCATGAATACTTAATTTTGAGAATTCCATCGAGATTAATTAAAATTCCTCCCCCTCCTACCACCCCTAGATTATCCTTGGAGGCCCTATTGAAGTGAAGAACGCATTTATGCTACTGCCTTTTCCAATCAATTAGGTCTTCAGAGGACAAACAAAGTTTCCAGCTGGGGGGAGCCACTTTAGAAAGCAACCTATGAGGGGAACAAGGGGAAAAGGATCTTACCCATTTAACTTCTAGATAATCAAGGGCAGGATCATTGTGAATAGGATTGAGATCCAGGATTTAACTGTCGTAATTTTACCAAGGTACACCATTTCCATTACTCTCTCTCATCTTCTTTTTATAGTTGAAGTTAAATATGTTTTTGAGATTAATTGGAATGATGTATACCTTTATATGTATCTATGTGATTGGTTACAATTAACAGTCTTGTTTCTAACTTGAATCTTCATGAAGTTGTATCTATGTGATTGGTTACAATTAACAATCTTATTTCTAACTCGAATCTTCATGAAGTTGTTGATTACTTCTAGGTCAACACATTGTTTATAGCCTCATAGAAGGTTAAACCTTCAAACCCACCCTCACTTTTCAATTAATGGATTTCCATGAGATACTGGAGAAACATTGTGTTGGTAAAGGTTTGACAAAGGTAAGGTCATAGGAATCTTGATGGGTTCAGTTGCAATTACACAATGGTGCACCCAGAGCTCAACTCAACATTTGAAAATGAGTGATTGAGCTCTATTTAAGCTCAACTGCAATAGTACATGGAGGAGGTCATGTTGCAAGTTCCAACAAGCTGTATCGAAGTACGCTGAAGAATCTAATGACATGTTTAGTTAGGGATCACCTAAATGGGTGCATGAGTAAGATTGATTGGGCTCCAAGAAAAATCACAAGTATTTTCAAGTTAGTTTTTATATTGTTAAAACTTATATTGGATTGTAAGGGACTTGTTGCTCCATTTATGGACCAAGAAGATCCCCTTTATTATATATATATATATATAATATTATATATTAATATATATATATATATATAATATAAATATATATTTATATTATATATATATATATATATACGTAATGTTATCACCTAAAAAACATGGTTACATTTATGAAGACATTGTATTGCAAACTATTTCTCTATAAGCTCTGATTTCGTGAGTTTAAGCATAAGCTGAACCTTGGGTCGAGCTCACTCAAGGTGGGGAATTGAGCAATATTTGTTTTCTGTAATAATAGTTAGTCTCGGTTAGTCTTAGTTTAGTTCCTTTAACTCTTTTGTATATTCACTTCAAGTTCTAGTGCAACTTATTTTGTTAATATGTTGCAAAATTAGCTATAGAATGCATGGTTGTAGATTTGGTGTGCAATAGTATTAGTATGTGAGGAATCAATTCATTCTTGAATGCTATTTAGTATACAGAGTAGATGTTAGAGTTATGAATATATTTTCATGGACCATAACATGTGAAGTTCCATTTACTACAACGTAGAGTGGGAACGATATTGATTCTTTTGCGACAAGTTTACATGCTCGATTTAGATCAAAGTTTGAAGTTACCTTGTGATTATGCTCTGACAAGTAGTTTAGAGCATGCAATAAGTGTAACCAATCTAATTCCAAGTCCTATTTTTGTGTACACCACACAAAGTGCCTTGCAAGTCTTCACAACCTCGGAGTTGACAAACCAAGTGATTATTTTTCTAGCATCTCATCCTAGATTTGGGAGAAGCATACAAAAACATCATCATTTTTTGTACCATTGTTGAGGAGACACATTTGAATATTCCTTGCCATTTTTATGAAACAATTTCCCATAATAAAAAACAAGTATTGTAAATCTAAAATAAGGAAAAATCATGACGTATAAAACCTACAAAAATGAATGTGAGTAACATTGAAATACCCTGAGACCATCTTCATATGATGTGTATTAAAGAAAAATATTGTAGTAGGTATCAAAATGATGTCAAAGTACTTGAGATAAAGTTGGATTTCCTCTGCATCAACATCCACTAAAGTTATTGAGGCAAAATTTGGCATTGCACTTACAGTTTTTGGCATTTTCATTACAAAGCAAGATAACCCACTTAAATAGATTCATATTTGAGCTAGATTTGTTGACAAGGTAGGCTATTTTCCATTATCGTTATGTCATTGACCCACTCAAATGAGCTCACCAAGAAGTATTAACCTAACAATTTTTTTGGGGATTTTCATTAGTCAACAAGATAACATACTGAAAATAGATTCATATTGGAATTCATGGCAAGAATTCATATAAACATAACTATAATACTTCAGGAAATATATATGTTATTACATTTTTGGCATTTTCATTGCAAAGCAAGATAACCCACTTAAAATAGTTTAATATTTGAGCTAGATTTTGGGAAGATTTTTCTATTTTTTATTTATAGTATGTGTTTATAAATTTTAGCATTGTATATTACATAATTCATATGTTGGTAAATCCTAAAAACAAGTTTGATATCACTTCATTAAGTATAAAATTATCTATTTTAATAACTATGAGGAAACATACCTCTTTTGTTGAGTACCATTAAAAAATTTGATTTAATAGATTTTTTTGGGCATTGCTAGTGAGAAATCAGTAAGCAAAATTTATGGAACTAATATCAATGATTTATCACAATATTACACATATTATCTTATTATTGTACCATATTTCTCAAACTTCTTGGTCAAGAATAATAGATTTTGCACCTCACAATGGACGACAGCGGAAAGTTTGATATCTCACTAGTTGAATAACAAGCCAAATGTAATTTATTGTTTGTAACAATAAATTGAATGCCAGAAAGATATAGTAACAAATTATTGTCTTTCAAAGAGAGTTTATCTTTTTTGTAGAGAGAATTAATGTTAGGTCCAAATTTGAATCACATTAATGGTACTTGGAAAACTTAGATGAGATACATTATTAATTTTGGAATATTATAGGCTTCAAAATGAATGGGAGAGGAATATCATAAGTAGCCTAACAGTATTGGCATGTAAACATCCCTATAAATTAATTTGAAGAATAAAAACTTAGATTGAGAAGCAACCAACTTAGTCTTCCCATACTATTCCATTTTCCTTTGCAAAACCACAATGCAAAATAACAGAGTTGGGCATTGCATTAATTGAGCATATCATTTAATTCCAATGAGATTCAATGACAAAGAGATAACAAAATAATATTGCATTCTCTCCATGGAAGAAAATTCCCTTTAAACCCAATTATAGCATTATATGAAACCATGGCACTCAAATCATGTGTCACCAATTAAATCATACAAAGAGATAACAAAATAGCACTACATTCTCTCCATGGAAGAAAATTCCCTTTAAGCTTAATTATAGCATCATATGAAACCAAGGAACTCAAATCATGTGTCGCCAATTAAATCAGAAAACACATTCTAGTTACTCAAGAACATAAGTTTTGGATAGGAGCACAAGGCCCATATACTCAATACATAAGACACCCAGCTTTCAAATTTGTTGGGGGGAATTTTCCAACTTGCATAGGGCCTCCAAATCCCAAAAGATGCATAGTTAGATCCCAAATTTGGAGCTTTTAACATCTCATAATTCAAGAACTGAGTATCATCTTATTGAAAAGCAAGTGAATTTATTAAAACTTAATTTTCAAAACCATAATGAAGCAAAATAAACATAGTTGGGCATTGAATTAATTGAGTATATCATTGGGATTCAATGACAGATAAATAAGAAAATAGAGTTGTGTTCTCTCCATGGAAGCAAATTCCCTTCAAACCCAATTATAGCAACACTCGAAACTATGGCACTCAAATCATGTGTCACCAATTAACTTTCGGATTTGTTGAGGAAGTTTTCCAACTTGTATAGGCATTAAAATCCACAAAAATGCATAGTTAGAGCCCAAATTTGGATCTTTAAACATCTCAGAATTCCAGAACTTAGTATCATTTTATTGAAAACAAAGTGAAATTATTTAAATTTAAGAACAAATATAGAAGATCAATAGCCCAAAAAATAAGAAAAAACATACAAAGGAGATGAGGCATGTGCAATGTCTAGTTCTCTACATAAATTACTGAAATGATTGATCAGTTAGATGGAATTGTTGGATCTGCAATCACAAATTACTCATTTCTCACAAATATCCTCGATCTTAATAAAATAATGGAGAGAGAGCTTTCTATCCTTATTTGAAATTGCAACAACTTTTCAAAAACTAATCTATTAAGACCCAGATACAAATGTGTGTTGTTTTCAAAAGTGTGAGTACTCATGTATTCTTTTCATTGACGAGTTGAGAAGAGGTCATCCAGGGTGAACCAAGACATAGTAGGGGGGTTGTGTTTAACCCATATGTTGATTCCTTCTTTTTCCTCTTAGAGGAGCCTAGGTCGTCAGCATTTCATCCTAGAATCGAGAAGAGGCATACTCCTTACTTAAGACGATTTAATAAGCAATAAAATAAAGGAGTTAAAAAGCTTCAATGTGTAAGGACTTCACTATTTAGCCACATTCCTTGGGATAAGGAGAATAAGTCAAAGGAAATGCCTACTAATTTATAAAGAATAGATAGTCTAATTGCATACATGAGATTTTGCTCGATCTCATAAATTTAGATATAAGACACAAAAGTTGAATGAGAGGACCAAAACAGTAGCAAAGGGTATGGTAATGAGGAGTGTTGGAACACTTTTGAATCACATTGTGCAGAGAAGGCTTGTGGCCAAGAATGCTAACAAAATGGAGCTAAAGGCCCTCAAAAACGAAAACAGAGCTTCACCCACAGATATAAGAACATATAACAACAACAACAAAACCAAAAGGAAAAAATTATTTATTAACAATTTTTCAATGATTCCTCTTGATTTGAACCAGTAAAACTTGCTCTGCTTTCACCTCCTAATCCCCTAATAATAGCTCACATTTATGAAATCATTCTTCCAAACATAACTCTTCATTATTATTGACTTGCATTAATATTCTATGCATCATTATTTAACCATTCCCCTAAAATATATTATCTACTTGCCTGAAATTGATCTCTGGTAAATTGGAAAAACCTTTCAAGAAAAAATATGCTTTTATGTTACCATTAATAACAAGTAATGATTTTATGTTGCAAAAATTGTAGAAGAAGAAAAAACTGGAAAACAAAACCAAAAGAAGACTTGCATATATATAGAACCAATATTCACAAATCACGGAATTAAATGGGAAGAAAGGAAGGGAAAGGAAATCTGACAAATCCATTGTTGTCAATGTCAGTGGCCATCAAATCTTGAACAATCATATCTCTCTGCAACACCCATTGATTCCTCTATTATATCAATGTTCTATTTCACTCTCCAACATTCCTACCAAGTTGTAAGCAATGTTTATGTTTCCATTGTCAACTCCGATCTTAGGCCGATTGTCTCCATTTATCCTTACTTTACATGCTCCCCTTTTCTTAAGGAGTTACCACTAAGAAAAGAATGAAAGAACTCATAGCATAATTATTTTTGTCTTGTAGACTCTGCTATAAATTTTGGGACTATTGTGGCTTTTTCTAGCACCACCTGCAGCATGAGTGCTTCGGGAGGTATAGAAAGTGTAGTATACCTAGGGGGGATAGTATGGGGTACAGAGAGAGGTACCCAAGGGAATAATGTAATAATGGGATGGGCCATAGTGAATGAAATAAGCCCATTGTATTAGATATATGGTATTGAGAGAACCATGGTAATGACCCATGGTATTGTATATATGAATCATATATAGAGGCTAGAGACTCCCCATTGAGAGATGTCAAGGATTATTATATGGACAAACATATGGCTTGTGGAATGTTCTCCTTCCTTAAGGAGTGATTCTATGGTGTTACCCTACCTAAGGGTTTGATCAACAAAGAGAAGCATTTTCATGTTATATTATTGGTTCAATCTTGTTATTTCTGGGCATATTTCTATTTTCGTATATTTGCAGGTCAGATCTATTACAAGTGATACCGGAGCACTTTTTTTCTTTTTTTTCTTTTTTTTTTTTGCAGAAATTTTTTGGGCGGCAAGATTGCAGATCAGATCTGAAACTTCAGGGGAAAAAATTGCAGGAAAAAATTCAGATCTAGATTTTTGTGAAAAAATACCCAAATTCAAAAAAAAATCAGCCGAATCAGATTCCAGATGAGGGAGATATCGCTGATTTAAAAATCTGTTGTGTTGTAGAATTTTTTTGACGAAAATTCATGGACGGCGGATCTCCACTAAATTTTTATAATTTTTGTGGAGAATTTTGAGAAACTAATTGCATATCTGAGATCCTCTTGACAAATTACCCAATTTAAAAATAAAAAAATAAAAATCAGTTGAATCAAAGTCCGGATGAGGGAGATATCGCTAATTTAAAATCAGCTCTTTTTTCGGAAATTTTTGTGACAGCGAGACAGCTGCAGCGCAAATCTAAAATTCCAGTGCCTAAATCGAAATTTCTATCACATGGGAAGATGCAAAATGGTCGTTCCATTTCTGAAAATAGATCATAATAAGGATTCTGAGCAATATTGACCGAACTATGGCCATTTTAAATTTTCGCCAAATAAGTGATTTTTTCAAAACCCTCTTCGTGGCTTCTAGCAAGATGTTTTTTACAGGAAAAAATGATGGGCGGACTATTGAAAATTTTATAGCATCTCAGAAGTTTGACTTCCCAGGGTGTTGGAAAGACAAAATAGGGTATTATTTGAAAGATGAGGCTGCTATATGGTGGAAATCACTTGACAGTGAGATTTTGAAGTTATGTCATGCTGACGAAATTGAAAAACTATTTTTGAACAAATGGTCTCATACTGGAAAGAAGGAAACCAAAAACCTAGCAAAGATTTGATTTTTACAAGAAAAAATGATGGCCTTACTATTGAAGAATTCATAAAAGGGGCAAAGTCATAAGTTGGGCAATATTGGAGACCTTTAGCAAGGTTTAATTTTAGAAAGGAGGTTGCCATATGGTGGCAATCACTTGACTGCCAGAAGCATTTAAACCTTCCCGATAAAGAGTTTGAAAAAGTCCTTTTAGACAAATAGTCTCATGCTAGAAAAAAGGGGAATGAGACATGTAAGGGGTTATTTTTTACTGGTATCTCCTTATTACAAGTTCATGGATGTATTCAAAAAGAGAAGATAATTGTGTCTATCAATCCTAGTTGCAAGTATAATTTTATTAATGCTCATTTGGCTAAAATATTGCAAGTCCCAGCCAAACAAATGGAGCGCACACAGATTAGTAATAAGCAGGTGCAAGTTTATAAATATTTGAAGATTTCTATGGATAAGTATGTATTGCTTTCAGATTTTTATGCTTCAGATATGGATAATGTGGATGTTGTTTTGGAATACCCTTGGCCGCAATTTGTTGGTACTATCAATATTAATGTGCAGAAGAAATTCCTGAAGCTCTGGTATAAAAAGAAGAAAACTACATTATAGGATATTTCTATCAATAAACATGTAGAGTCCATGGAGGCTGAAGAAGAAAATGTTACAGGTACTGATTCATCAAATGAGAAATTCGTGGGTGAAGTAATATTAGAATATAAGCAACAAAAACAGGTGCCACAACATGTACCAGATACCAATCAGGCTCCATTAGATGGTGAATTAAAGAAATATACACCGTTGGTTAAAACTTCAGCATATCACCACCCACATCACCCCACAAGAAAACAACCAACACGATGGCAACAAATTAGCCACAAGGACAACGACCCCCGCATGACAGATAAAGAGGGTTGACGATCCACCCACAACACATCAACACAGAAGAGCCACCAGGGTCAACTTCCATCTCAAGCGAGCGAGGCACCAGCTAGATCGAGGGCTCACCTTTCTCTTGGATGCTAGATGCATGTGCATGGTACCAGTGGACTACTCTTTTGAGTAGATCTTATTATTTGTGTTCTTATTATGTTTCGGGGACGAAACACCTTTAAGGGCAGTGGAATGTAGTATACCTAGGGGGGATAGTATGGGGTACAGAGAGAAGTACCCAAAGGAATAATGCAATAATGGATGGGCCATAGTTAATAAATAAAGTGGTTAACCCGCATCATGTAAGGGACCACAAGTAGTCAGCAATAATGTAATAAGCCTATTGTATTAGATATATGGTATTGAGAGAACCATGGTATTTGTATGTATGAGGCCTATATAGAGGCTAGAGACTCCCCATGGAGAGATGTCAAGGAATATTGTATGGACAAACATATGGCTTGTGGAGTGTTCTCCTTTCTTAAGGAGTGATTGTATGGTATTACCCTACCTCAAGGGTTTTGATTAATAAAGTGAAGCATTTCTATATTTAGATATTGTTATTTCTGGGCATATTTCTATTCTCATATACTTGCAGGTCAGATCTATTACAGAAATCCTCCTAGAGACAGCCTCTGGGTTGATTGTAAATTAGTGCCTAGGACATCTTAAAGAGAGGAGTGCATGGAGGATTGCGAGTGGGGTTTCTATTGCACTCCAATTGTCACATAATAAAAAGATAATAAGAGGGGCTTGGTTCAATAGGCCTTCATTAAGGTAGACTCAAGCTAATACATTGATCCAAATGCGAGAGGTATATCGGGGCAACCTCAAAGAGAAATTTCTCTCTATTGGTCGACACACAACAATGATATAGCTTAATACTGAAGTTATAGTGAAGGTGGAGAGGAGGAGAGGAATGAGGCAAATAGATGCGCGGAGCTATTAAAAAAACAGAATCCTCAGCAACCATGTTCCAGCAGAAATATGGAAGAGGGAGGACGTGAAATGGTAGAAATAGCAGAGTGCTAATTAAGGTTTCAAGCCAGATATAACATGGGTATCATTAGCGCCAAACAGAATGAGTAAATATGGGCTCACACATATATTGTAGGTTAATCCAATAACACAAATAAATCTGCAATTACTACAGGTATTGTAGGCTATTGAATAACACAAGTAAATATGTAATTTAACACAGGTATTGTTCTCTATTTAGCAGTCTAGATAAATCCATAAATCAGAGAGAAACCAACAGCTTTATTATACTATTTCAAAGAAGGGAAAACACAAATGAAATGAGCTTTACAAAGAGGAAACATACTGCACATTGATCTGCTTGGAATCACCAGTAAAGTTTCATTAATACTTAGAGGGTCCAAATAACTAACATTCAGCACAACATCAGTCAATTCCCCCATGAATAAGCAAATAGAACCAAAGTGGCATCTCAGAATTCAGACCCTGCGGGTGAAAAATTCTGGAACATTTTCTAAGTGTTTCTCCCCCCTATTTATAAGAAGAGGGGGAGCTTGGGTTACAAGTACCAAAATATCTTCACCAGAGCTCCAGTTGTCTGCTAGACTAGTTGTCTCGGCATGCAAAGCTCTACTGCCCAAAATGATTACAATCGATATTTGATCCCTTCTTGGAATTACATAAAAATTACAAATTAATGAAAAGAAAGAGGAAACCCAAAAGATTATGGAGGAATTTATCTTCCTATGCTTCCTGTGAAGGCCCCTGATTAGGCCAAGTCTCTGCCATGATGTGCCGGCCAGTCCACCCTCGCTTTCAGTCTTAACTTTTTGGCTTGCTAGTTCTTTGGAGTTGGGAGTGGGAAACTGAATTTGCTTGTTACAGAGAAACAACAGAGTTTTCCCAGGCAGTTCTTTGTATTTATGACTGAGCGGGGTGTTGTCACTCACTGCTTTATCAGTCATTAGTTGCTTCAAATGCCAAATAGAATTGAATTTTAATGTTAATTTTTGAGCCACAAAAGCTATTAGAAATTAATTAGACCCTCTCCATTGCCTAGTTCTCGGAAAGAGATTTCCAACAGTATATGGAAGTCCAAAAATGGACTCTTGGAGCAGAAGTTGAAGCATTTTGAAGATTACCCTTGGAAAGCCTAGCAAGAAAAGGAAAAATCACCAAAAGGTTAAGGCAAATCGCAATCCCGCAAGTCTCGCATTACCACAATCCCACAGTCTCGCAGTCCTGCATCACGCATTCCTATAGTTTCCCAGTCTTGCATCCCGCAGTCCCGCACATCGCGTTCCTGCATATCGGCAACCCCGCAATCCCGCATATAGGCTTATTGGTGATCGGCGAGGGGAAATTCTGCAATCTCTCATTATTGGCATACCAGCAAATCAAAGGGAGGCCACTCTAAAAACCTTGCGGGGGCACGGTTATGTGATGTAGTGTAACATCGTCGGGGGAGGCGGAAAAGAGTTAACAAAGGAAATGCAGAACAAAACCAAGGGAGGGTTGCCCCTTTCTCTCTCCTCCACATGGCATCAATGCACTAGCATATCGGCGATCAACGAGGTTTTCATTCCAAGACCATGCGGGAGCCGATTATGCGATACAATGTAAAAGTTTCGGGAAAGATCGAAATTCATTAACAACGAAAATGCATGCGAAAACAAGGTCGAGCAGGGCTTTTTCTCTCTCCTATAGGGTGCCACGTGGCAGCATATGATTGGTCCTCAGAGCTTACATGGCAGCTGACGTCATCAATGAAGTGGAAGTATGGATGATAAGTAGCAGTATGGAGGACACGTGGTAGTACGGATGCTAACGTGGCAGATGACACGTGTCACTCATTTTCAACGTTTTCGAGGGTCCTAGGGGGCCATTTCCAGATGGCACGTGTCACCACTCACAGGATGACACGTAGCAACGATGACGTCATCCCGCAGGTCAGCGATCACACAAAGTAAACTTCTTTCCCTTGCCGATACTCCTCCCCGGATACGATTGCGATAAGGAAGAAGCCCCCGGAGGTGATGTTTCATAGGTTCTATTTGAGAAAGATTTCACGTCCCGATTTTAGCCAATGCGGTAAAAAAGTGCCACTAAAGGCTTCAAGTTATAAAGGAAAAGGCCCCCCAGACAGCAGTTGAGAGCCTTAGCACCAGAAGGGCTAAGTGCTTGGTCACAATCCGCGGTCAAGTGATATGAATAAGCACAAAGGGGCTAAAGCAAAGGGGGCCCAAGGGGAAATCAGAGCTCGCCTGTGTCGTATCATTTCAATGTTGACCAACTGTTCATTACATCATAAAACACATCTTCAGGTGTATCAAATCGCCGAAAAGGAATGTGAAGAGCTTTAAAGGACGTATGGGTCACCGGTTGGGGTGTTTAGTGAAGGGATGGTGCATTTAAACCAAGTGTGGGTGCATTCATGAGAAAACTATTCTGCGATACGCACCCAGAGTTGGCGTCGAAGGAATTTGAGGGAGAATAGACAGTAAAAAAGCCAAGCAACATGGGAAGCACACTATGACAGAGAAAGAGCCCAATCTGAAGCTTTCATAGGGACAGCAAAGGACCCCTTCCTCCATTCTTCCTCCGGTTTATTTTTGCTTTCTGTAGTTTTCTATTTCCAAGGAGAGATTTGATCCCAATTGTGATCTTTAGGTAGAAGAGCCTTACACTGGCTGAGACAGCTAGTCTAACAGAAAGTTGGTGTTCTGGCTCAGATATTTTGTGAATGTGACTCAAGCTCTCCCCCTTTTCTTATAAATAGGGGGAAGCAATATTATAGAAGGGTTCCGGAATTTCTAACCCACAAGGTCTGAGTTCTGTGATGCCATTTGGTTCTAATATGTTTATTCATGGGGGATTCACTAATATCGTGTTGAATATATGGACTAGTTATTTGAACCTTTTGATATAAATGGTGTTTCCCTATTGATTGCAAGCATGATTAATGTGTAGCATGTTCCTCTCGGTAATCTTATTTCATCAATGTTTTTCTTCCTTTGAAATAGTATAATGAATGCAGTTGGTTCCTCTTCAATCTATGGATTTATCTTAGTTTCTCATATAAAATAGTACATGTGCTTATCACAAACCTATATGTGTTATTCACTAGCATTGGAGCACCTGTAAAATTGCAGATTTACTTGTGCATTGATTAACCTGTAAAACATGTATTAGCCAGATCTACGTTAGCTTTTGGCAGAGAATGATACCGATGTCATGTTTGATCTGAAACCTTCTTTTGCACTCCTCTATTTCTATCATTTCACCGGGAAACCATGGTTTAAGATTGTGTTGTTTACAGCCCTATCCATCGAATTTCACTTTCTATTGGAACATTGTCGCATAGGATTATGTTTGTTACAGCCCTATGCATCTATTTCCCTCCTTCCTCTTGTTCTCTCCACCATTACTACAACTTCAGTTTTAAGCTGTCTCATTTTCGTGTGTCGGTCACCAGAAGAAGAAGTCATTTCTCTTTGAGATTTCCCCAATATACCCCCAGCATTTGGATCCATGAGTTGGCTTGAATCTACCTCATTGAAGGCTTATTGAACCAAGCTCCTCCTATTACCTTTCTACGTGACAATTGGAGTGTTGCAAACCCCTCACATATAACCTTACAAGCACTCCTCTATTTAAGATTTCCTAGGCACTGGTCTACAACCAACCCAGAGGCTGTCTCTAGGAGGCTTTCTATCTCTCCAGTAGCACCTACGCTGTTGGTGCGTTTTGAAGCGGCAACACAAGGCTCCATGGTGAGCCATTAATCTTCCTGAGTCCCCCCACACTGATTTACAATTGCACCATACTTCATTCAATGCTTCAGTTGCCGACCCATCTACCCTTTAAAGCTCTACACAATGCTATCGGAGCATTGTGTATCGCGACATTTACTCTAAAAGACGTCATAGTACAACGGGTCCCGATCGCCTTTGGCCCCCTGTGACTTATCCCCCTTATGTGCGTATGCATAATAGGACCGAGGGATGTGACCTGGGGCTTAGCCCTAAGGCGCTAGAACCTTTAGACTCTTTTTCGAGGACCTTTTTCCTTTGTTGCATAATATCCCGCATATCGGCGATTCGTAATGCTCACCTTTTGTATCTCTCCTTGACCCTTGCAATCATCGATCTACAGGATTGGGCCCACCTAGGGTATCGCAATCGCAACACAGGAGAGGAAGCCTCTTTACCTCCTTTCATAGCGTTGGCCGATTGTCTGGACATGAAATCCTCATAAGGTATAACACATAATATATCGCATCCGAGAGGGTCTTCGCATATTGTAATCGCAAGCCAGGAGAGACTTCGAAGGAGGAGGAAACTTTATGTTGTGTGATCACTGATTGCGGCATTGATGACGTCATCAGTGCCATGTGGCAACTCCTAAGTGGTGACACGTGTCAACCCGAAAGGTCCACATAGGACCCCTGAAAAACCTAAATCTACATGCCACGTGTCCTTCGTACCCCCATGTCATGCTGACATCAACAGCCCCATGGATTCTTAGGACCATTAGGATTCTGCCACATGGCCCCGCTGGAGGAGAGAGAAAAGGGCTTATCCGCCCTTGGTTTTTCCTTGAATTCCTTTATTAAATAAAATTGGCTCCTCCCAACACTTTAACACTGAAGCCCAATTTTCGGTGATTTTGCGTTATCGACGTGTTCCCCCCCACAATTCCTTAAGAATGTTCCATTGGGCCTATCGATCGCCGATTTTCCAATATCGCAGGACTACGGCACTGCGATGATGCGGGACTGCGCGTTTGCGATATCACGGGACTACGCATTTGCGATATCACGAGACTGCGAGATTGCGATATCGCAGGACTGCGATGATGCAAGACTTTGGGGTTACGATATCGCGAGACTGCGATGATGTGAGACTTTGGGGTTACGATCTCACGAGACTGCGATGATGCGGGACCGTGGCACTGTGGGATTGCGATATCACAGGATTGTGATGATGCAGAACTGCGGGATTGCGATATCGTCGGATTACGGGATGCGGGACTACGAAATGGTGAGATAAGTCGATGGACTATGCTGGGGGCCCGACCAATTGGCGATTTGCGATATCGACGATCAAACGATCACAGAGTTTTTCGTTCTTCCCTGTTGCCACTTGAGAAAAATGTCGATTTGTGATTGCGATGAGTTCCCGGGCCTCCGATATGCTTTTCTCCTTCCCTTTAAAGGCGACAGAACCTATGAACTTTAACATGCCATATCTTTAGATCCAAAAGTCCACTGAAGCCCAATTTTCAATGATTTTGTGCTATCGCCGTGTTTCCCCCCACAATTCCTTAAGAATGTTCCATTGGGCCTTTCGATTGCCGATTTTACGATATCGCGAGATTGCGCGACTGCGATGATGCGGGACTACAGGTTTGCAATATCACGGAACTGCGAGATTGCGATATCGCGGGACT
Organism: Pinus taeda; assembly: GCA_000404065.3. Lineage (NCBI taxonomy): Eukaryota > Viridiplantae > Streptophyta > Pinopsida > Pinales > Pinaceae > Pinus > Pinus taeda. The sequence goes on from APFE030298209.1 coordinate 197,798, forward strand.
ATGATGACGCGAGACTGCGAGATTGCGATATCACTGGACTGCGGGATCGCGATATCGCAGGACTACGGGATTGCGATATTGTGGGACTGTGATGATCCGGGATTGTGATATCGCGGGGCTGCGATGATGCGGGACTGCAAGATTACGGGATACAGGACTACGATATGGTGAGATAAGCTGATGGACTATGCCTGGGGCCCTGCCGATTGGCGATTTGCAATATCAGCGATCAGTTGATCGCAAATTTTTCCATTCTTCCCTGTTGCCACTTGAGAAAAATTCCAAATTGTGATTGTGATGAGTTCTCGAGCCTCCGATATGCTTTTCTCCTTCCCTTTAAAGGCAACATAACCTCTAAACTTTAACAAGCCATATCTTTTGATCTAGAAATCCATGTTCGGAATTCCATATACCGTTGGAAAGCTCGTTCCGAGCACTATGAAATGGAGAGGATCCAATTTGGTTTTGAGAGTTTATGTGTCTTGGTAAATGGCTTCAAACTTAATTGCTATTTCTTACCATTTTCACAGCTGAAAACATATTTAGTAGTGACTAAAAATAGGGACATTAAATACCTAAATCGTTGACACGTGTGCACTGACAAATGCATCTCAAATAATTGAAGACCATTCCATGGTCCCATCCTTTAAGTATGGAACATAAGAATTAGATAGTTAGAAAGGAAGGGTAATACAGTAAAAATACTAATTGAGAACTCTCTGGTTCCCTCTTCTTTCAAATTCAAAATTTAGAGAGATCAGTGGCCCATGTTGGCCATGCGCTTGAACATATACAAATTTGCAAGGAGTTGTACTTAAGAGATTACTCACAACAAAACAAAGAGTTTAAAAGTGGAAGCTTTAAAAGCATGAAAATAATTTACATATTCACATTAAATTTGCAATGGGGACGATAGAACATATCAGTGGACTCGTCAGTTAGAGGTGTTAATTCATTGTACACCAAAAAAAAAATAAATAATAATAATATATATATATATATATATATATAATAAAATAAAAATCATGCAAATGTGGATCAATATAACATAACAAAGTTCGGTTGCCACAATGATTACCTAGAGCTTTGAGAAGATTATTCAATGTTTGCACTTAATCATTTTTTTAGATCCTCTAGCCTACCATCTAAATCATGCCTTTTTGAATAGGGTACGCACTCAAATCATGTACTTGATAAGAATAATCTCACTGCAAAGTGATATAATTGAAAGTAACAACATTAACAAGTATTTATATACAATAGTCAATAAATAAAAGTCGAATCATATACAACGTTAATGAGCATTATCATAAAAGTAGCAATAATATTGTACATGTTATGCAATGTCTTTGTTTTGAAATTTTACATATGGTGTAGTAGTTCAATGAAACAATACCTATATACATAGAGATGTGTTTGGAAGTTAATAACTAAACATATATACAATAATTGTATTTTATGTCATATAAATTTAATTGACAATGAGCAACTAATCATATATGCATTATGAGGCATGGCATCAACAACACCAATTGATGTTTATAGTGATGCCAAAATGTGAAAGTTGTCCCTGCAAATGAGCCCGCATTTTCATGTGTACGTCCCTTTCATGGATGTGAATTGCATTTTTTCAGTGTTTGCCTCATCTTTTGTAACAATTCAATAGTTGGACGCAAACGATAAATAGGTGATGATTTTCGGGGCAGGATCCTCGTTTGTATATCTTATAAGGTAAGTTCCTATTGCTGAATTTATTGGAAATATTCATATAGAATGTCTAATTAGTATGTATCCACACATGTTGGCCATTAAAAGGGAGAAATAGTAAGTGATAATGCATGTGTTTGCTAAAAACGTTTTTTCTAAATAAGTATAAAAGAATATGAGGTTAAATGTAATAGCAAGCAAGTGTATGTGAAATTTGGTTAAGTAGTCAGTGGTGTTTACCATGTGGGTAAATTTGGAAGACAGGGTGTATGGTTCGCTAGAGTGTATCCTCATGCACATATTTTGATGTGAGCAGTGATTCCTCTTGTTGTCTATATTTTAGATATGAATTCTCGTGCATGTGTGCGATGCATGAGAATGGAAATGTTGGATTGATTCGAATGTCTCCCAATGACCGTACTCTTGAAATTGCAGTGAATTTTAAACCTTGTCGTTCTTTGGTGCCAATGTCTATCGTTGCTTTGTCTAATGTCATTCCTTGTGACTTGTGTATCGTTAAATCCCATGCCATTGAAAGTGGTATCTATCGGCATCCACCCCTTGTGATGGGGGAAATGGGTACATATGTTGGGTGTGAAATGTCGCATGGTGTTCCTTTGTATTGGTTGAAGTCGATGACCATGAATGGCAGCAATTCTGCGGGCTTTAAGTCAGGTGAATAAAATATCCAAACGACTTTCCCAAGTGCGTCATTGACAAGGCCTGCATTTACCCACAAGTTGCTAGTGATTACAACTTTTTGTTCATTGAATAAAGCACCTTTGCATTCAAATGCTCATGTTTTGGTGTAGTAGAAGTCTTCTACCTTTGTTTCTCCACAAAGAAAATTGCTACTAGAATGTTCAATTTTTTAAGCATTATTTCATTATGCAAGGCAACTAAGTTGTTTGTTGCATATAGGTGCATGGAGTCTTGAAATATTTGTCTCTCTTCATGCATAAGAGAGGAAATTTTCCTTGACAATAAGAGTTTCCAATCTTCAAGAGTAGGTGTTCCATTTCTGAGGTTTGTGAGGATTTGATGGAAAGTAACTTGGGAAGGGTTAGTCCCTTGTTGGCAAAAAAGGGTTTAAAGTGTTACGAATGTGTCAAATTTGTGCCAAAGTGCAGTGCCATGTGATCTTCAAATGTATAGAGGAATGTATTTCACAAGTGGTAGTTGACCTAAATTTCCGACAAAGATAATGGGGCGGTTGTTGAATGGTGCATTTCGATGAAAGAGGAATGCCTCTCCCAAACAATCGTCAATGCGAGAAAGAATTTTTAGACCAATAAAGCCCATTTCATCAATGAGGATGTACTCTACATGACGGAGTTTCTCTTGCAAGTGTAGGAGTGATTGTCCTTCAAGAGGATGCATTGATTGGATAAGGATACGAAGGGCAGAGTGGATTGTAAGGGCATTTATGTTGAAAGTTGCAACACAGGTGAATGCAAGTAATAGAAAAGGGTTTGTGTTTGTTGGTGAGTTTTCCATAAATTCATGTTGCAAACATTTAATTAAATGAGATGTTCATGACCCAGTTGTCCCTTGTATGATGATTTTGTGTGGGGGTTTTGGTGAAGGGGTTTTGAAGTGAAAAAAAAAAAAGGGTAAATGTTGTGTTTTGGGTGGGAGATAATGTGTGACCTTGGTGGAGGTTGCAAAAATGATGATTTTGGTTTGAGCGATTGAATTCAATGAGATTTATGGTAGTTTCTTGCAAGTGGAGAGAGATAGAAGTATGCAACCAATTGTGGTTAGCATTGAACTCGCAATGGCCAATCATTTCAAGGTCATCAATTTCAATATTGTAGTCTAGGTGGAGTTCAGAGAGGATTTGACATTCATTCATTTGGATGGTGTTATGAAACCAGCTCAAGAAAAGATAGAAAAGAGAGATCCACGCCTTAGAATTCAGCCTCTTCGAGGGGGCAACCTCCTTTACATTACATAAATGAACAATTCTTCGATGATACAAATGAAATGACCACCTTTCTATATATAGGAGTCTAAGGGCTCATAACATAATCAGAGCCGACATAACAATAATAATGTAAGGGCACAATAATAACAATAGGGGCACTACATGGGTATATCAATATAATAAGGGGGTTGTACTAATAACAATAAGGGGTTACACTAGTAGTATAGGGGCCTAACATGCCCCTCTCCTTCAAAAAGCGTTGTCCTCAACGCTTGAGTAGTTCTTGATGCTTTTGTATAAAATTCTTGTCCTCCCATGTGGAATCTTCAGCGGGTAAGTTCTTCCACTTGATGATATACTTTGAAATTGATCGATTTTGTAGCTGTCGGGTTCTTGTTTCTGTGACTGCTGCATGTTCCAATATGATTTTTCCTTCCTCTCTAATTTCTAACAATATTGTTTGAATGTCATGATTCCTGTCTTTGTCACGATCTCTATGCCGGTGATGAACACGATCACGATCTCTCTCACCATCCTTGTCCCTCTCTCTCTCCCTGTCTCTACTGGATTTATGAGGGCTCCTGCTGCAGCCGTGGCTGTGACTATGCTTCTTTGAAGATGAATGCCTATGCCCTTCCCACCGTTCCTTTCGATCAGGGGAGCTGCTCTCTGAGATGCGACTATTATTTTTGTCATTGTCAGCTGCTTCATCCATTAAACCAAATTCAGCTTTCAGTTTGCTTCTGTGAGTAGATACTTTCCTTTCAATTTCTTCTGAATTGTTTTTGCCACATTCTTCAAGAGACTCACGATACTCCATTACTGCAACTTCCAATCTCCGTAACTTTTGCCTGTGTTCTTCATTCATTCCAGTATCGATGACTGCAGGAAAGCTATTCTCCACACCCATTTCTTGTTCTTCACCTTTTCCCTTGCTAGAAAGACTATCCTCACTTGAGGAAGAATAACTCAAACCAAGACCTCGAGGATCCTGCTTGTCTTCAGCATCACTTCCATCATCCTCTCGAGCCCATTTGGAAACAGGTAAAACATGATCCATTCTCCCAGACTTCTTAGCAAATGGTTTTAATTCTGGCTGTGGAATCATCAATTTGGGAGCCAATGTAACAGTAGACTGGTCCACAACTTCTCTGGGAGTGGCTTCCACCCTATTATCTGTGTCATGGTCTTCATATTGTGGCCAAAGAACTGACTCTTCTAAGACATTGTGCCTTGATTCTAGCCTATAGTCCCTACCAGCACCATGGTTGACTTCTTTCCATCCACCATTACCAGTGCTCCAACGTCCTTCTGATCTAGAACTGTTAATTTCCCTTCCATGTTTCCCTGCATAGCTCTGCCCTGGCCCATATCGAAGGGAATCATCTTGATCTTGGGACTTTTGTTTCTCTATCTTTAGGGTTGGATCCTGGCGTATATCCTCTTCTTTCGATGTTTCTTGATCCTTTTCTTCCTCCTCTTCATACTCTATGTAAAATAATTTCTTCTCAACACACTTATGACCTTTAGTGCATTTTCTATCACAATTGTAACAAAGCCCTTTTTCTCTTTTTTCTTCCAATTGTTGTGGTGTAACCCTTGTAGGTTGTCGAAGGCTAGGAGAAACAACACTTCCATATTTATAGTTGTGAGGGGTAGAATTCCTTGTTGCCATAATTTTGCTTTCCACTTTGTAACAAAGCCCTTGTTCTCTTTTTTCTTCCAATTGTTGTGGTGTTGCTCTTTGTATTCTCATAATGTGCTATAATTTCCTCTGTGAAAATTGACCACATAACAAGTTGTTTACGAGAACAAAGCCTTTATACCATAAAAAATGATCTTGTTCTAAATATGAAGATGCAATACATACCTTTTGTAATAGTGGTACACCATGTAGATCAAAATATTTCTCCATCTGTAGTATCCAATTCACTGGATCCTTGCCATCAAACTTCCTCATCTCGCTTTTTCTTGATTTTAGGAGCCCAATCTTCAAACGACTATAACTATATAATTTCCAATCTTCAAACTCTGAAACCACGACCTGCAGTAGCCCTCTACGTCCTCTTTCCAATGCCACCAGTCTGACCCAAATTGGATTCTCCAAGGAAGAGTTATCCCAAATCTCCCACAGTGACCTGATTATAGACTAATTCAGTAGAGCAAACTTGTACGACGTGCCACGTGTCACTGTTTCAACCTTTGATCTGAAAATATACAAAAGAAACTACAGTCCGTCCTCGTTCTATAACTTCTTACGAAATTTCAATCCGATGCTCAAAAAAAAAGTTATGACTATTTTACCAAGGTCACCTGTTTGGAATGTAATTCAGGACTCTGCAAAAAGGCTAACTTCCTCAGATCATATCTCCACAAATATTGCACAAAAAGCTCTGAAATTTGGATTCGAGGTTCAATGCAATTTCATCTCAAATGGGTTTTTTTTTCGCTTATGAAACAACACAGAAAAAAAATTATAGCAAAAATTCCACAATGACCTATTTGGTGCAACGAAACCCTAGAATCCAAAGCTCTGATACCAAATGTTATGAAACCAGGTCGCAAAAAGATAGAAAAGATAGATCAATGCCTTAGAATTCAGCCTCTTCAAAGGGGAATCCTCCTTTAAATTACATAAATGAACAATTCTTGGATGATACAAATGAAAAGACCTCCTTTCTATATATAGGAGTCTAAGGGGTCATCATATAATCAGAGCCGACATAACAATAATAATGTAAGGGCACAATAATAACAATAGTGGGCTTTTATGGGGCACAATAGTAACAATATAGGGAATACATGGGTACAACAATATAATAAGGGGGTTTTACTAATAACAATAAGGGGTTACACTAGTAGTATAGGGGACTAACACATTCATAGCCACTGACGACATGATCTTTACGGTGCTAGAGACATGGCCTCCCGAGTGGCAGACCCCAGATTTGGGAGAGTTGGAGAAGACAACAGCGCCAAAAAGGAAGGCAGATGTGTTATAGACATTTTTGGGCACTTCAAACCCAATCATAAATGTCCATAAACTGAGGGATCCTAAGTCCCTAAAAGTGTTGCTTCACTGCCTAAAGGAACA
>APFE030298211.1:0-11220 GCA_000404065.3 Pinus taeda
GTGATTGTCTTTCTGCTCTGTTTTACTGTTTCTGGTTACTGGTTATTTGATTCTGAAACACAGATTAACAATCATCATTAGAAAGATAAAGTAAATTAAAAGTTTGCTTTGTATACACGGGTTTACTTCTGCATAGTTGCGTATATACGCTGGTTTAATTAACTGAAGTAGCGTATATCATTTGATTTTGAAAAAGGAATATTTGACTTGATAATATTGATTCACCCCCCCTCTCAGTATTATTTCCAACAGGGTCTACCCAGTTTAGTAACAAGCAATCGAAAACTGTTATCACATCAACAATATGCTCATCGGGTGAACATGTATGTGACAAATCAGACCACTGCATCATCTAGCAGCTCAGAAAACACAGGACCTCCTTCCGGACAGAGCTTGTATGGCAAACTGGAGAATTTGTTTTTCATAGAACATGAAATAAATCATCTGTTTGAAGTCAAGCCTAATTTTTACAGGTATACTAAGGCTGATGAGATACTTATAAAGATACAAAGACATCAGTTGCCCACAGAACGCTGGTGGAAAAGTATGCTGGAAGTTTTGCCTAAATAAATTCGGATCCTTTTTACCTATGTACACCTGGTCAAAAAGCAAGACACGTGGCAAATATAAAGGAAGGAGCTCAAGCCATGATTAGGACACATTGAAGATGAATCCAGAGCAGGTAACAGATCAGGACAACAACGCAGGAAAGCAAAGCAAGGACATAACTGCCAGCCGAATTCTTGGGTGAAAAGTCTAAAATATCTTATCATTAAAGCAGCCAGCACAGCCACAATAACTCCTGCCTTCATTTCTGCATTCATTTCTATGAAAAAGTAGCTGAAGGAAGTTATTACTCCTTATCTTATCCTCAAGATATTTTGTAAACTCTCTTTTGTATAAATACCTCCCCAAAGAATGTATTCGGGGTTGGTGATTCTCCCATTTGAACTGCGCTGTAACTCAGATATTCATTAATACAAGGGGCATTTAAATGCATTGCTGTTGGACCTTATGAATGTGGATGTGATGACTCTGGACTCTGCTACAAAATTCCTGTGTCTTTCTTTGGCTCAATAAGTTACTCTAACTATGTTTTTTGTGTTTACTATGTTTACAAATCTCATATATGTTTCATAATCTTAAAAACAGGGAAAAAGAATAGCCCAGAACTTGTTTAAATACACTCTGTGTTCAATCCCTGTTGTTATCTATGTTTTCTTCACAATTAGCATGAATAGAAATTCTTAAATGCTTCTGTTTATGCTAATTCCTTCATTCTGAACATTGTCAAGGAATTCTTCACTGCTCCTTGAAAATATTCAAGCACCTTCCCTCTGCCACTAGGATAAAGGATTCTTGACTTCCCTTTACCCCCTGGCGTACATCCCATCAATTACTGGCTTTAAATATTGTTCCAAACTGATTATCTGGCTCTGTAGTATTGCCTATCATCACAGAAACACACTCAGCAGTCCACTTTCATAGACTCCATTGCCCAATGGAATTAACCCTATCAGACCTACATCCTACCTCTGTTTGAAATCACCATCCAAACCCATTTAAAACAAACCTCTGCACATCATAACTAGCATAAAACTTCAAATAAACAAAGTTAAAACATATAGAGAGAGCCCTCTCTGGATGCATTTTGGCTAGAAATTGCATCTGAAAGATTGGTTAGTGGTTACCTCGGCCGCATTCCCTTTTCTCAACAAGTTTTAGGGAACAACTTGAGTGATAACATGTTTCATTTTGATTAGCCTTAAGATTTGAAAATTCATTAATCAAAGTGGAACTTGTTTGGTCATCCCCAAATTTGAGTAAGAATTGTTCTTCGAACATATCCCAGTTTCTTATTGACCCAACATGAAGAGAGAAATACAATGACCCTACAGACACTTCAAAAGTATAAGGAAAAAGTCTAACAACACAGTGTTCTTGTGTAACTCCATTTAAATTTATGGCTAACATGAAATTGTGAAGATGTTCCTCTACAGGAAGGCCATCAGCAGGATTGAACTTAGGAAGCCATCTTTCTGGATTTTTAGGAGAAGGATGTAATGGTGTATCCATATGTACTGCCCCATGATTGTTCCATCGTCTATTTTCCATCCTGGGAATATTAAGAATAGAGGAAGCTGCAGAAGATGTGGAGGTTGATGGAGATTGGTCAGTTTAAGATGTTTCTCCCGTGGTACTACTGATTATAATAACACTAGATGAATGCAGTTGATGAATATGAACAGATGGGATGAGAGGTTGATAAGAGGAAGGTAAATAGGTAGAAGAAGACGCAAGACCGAGAAGGAGTAAGAGGTGAAGATGTTGATGTGAGCTCACTAGTAGAAGAGTAAGTCCTGGGGTACTTTTCTTTCTCCGATGAGTGGGTAATGGAAATTCAGAAGGTTTAAATCCAAGTTTTCCACTTTGGGATCTAGTCAATACATCAGAAGAATGTAAGGATGATGAAACACTTCCTTACTATATATAAGTTTGAACACATTTTTCTCCAGAAATGGAGATTTCCTCCAATTTTTTAATTAATGCCTGAACTTTAGGAGGCTTTGTAGGTACTTGTGAAGAAGTTTGGCCAACAAGATTTGGAAGTGTGCTCAGATTTTTGGTGGTTGTTCTAGCAACTTCATGTCTTGGATTTGGAGCTTTAGAATGTGATCTGGAAGATAGTGGTGATTTTTAGGGAGACTGACTCTTAGAATGACCTTTTAACTTAGGAGTGGATTTTCTTGCCATTCATATTATGAAGGCCATCCTTATAGTGCCAAAAATGTTGACGACTCGATTTTATTTGCCTCAACATTGTGGAAAACCATCGAGTTGGAAAGTTACAGTAACTCCTTTTTCATTTGGAATGGTGGCTTTGACTGGGATTATGGGACACATTTCCCTTAATAAAAATTATAAATATGGATGAGATATATAAGTGTAAGGCGAATGATGTAAATAAAACTAAGAAATAATAATAAATAGACTAAAAATATCTATCCCTGGAAAATATTTCTCTATATATGTGACTTTAGAAAGATCTCACATACAACATGACAATATAGATGATCAAGTCTTTTATGAGGTTAAAACAAGCAAAGATAACAAATTTAATTAATTTTTTATTAAATTAGTTGATGAAAATCATTGCACATATAAGATATCATTGTTCATGGATATACTTAAAATATTTCAATGAAACACATCAAGCGTGATAAATCCTTAATTGCTCACAAAAACATATATGATAAACACAATTAAAATAACCATTCAACTCATAAACACAATAATAATGCACAGATAGTACTACTCGATATATGTTGACTCTGCTCATAAGTGAAACATTAATGGTTCCGCTTTCTATTAAGATCACTAGAGGTTACTGTAGTGCAACCCAAAATATTTCTTGCCAAAATTCAGAACCTCTTCTTCATATCAATGAAGGGGATTTATAGCTTCTAGTGAAAATACAAATATAGTAAAGTACCCTAAAAGACTAGAATGGTTTTAACAAACCACAATTGAAATAAAGTAAAAATACAAGAATAGATTATAGTTGTAACAACTTGACTATGGTTGAGATGAAGGTTTATCTCCCATAAGCTGTCGAAGTTGACATATATCTGTCACTGGCTTCAATTCAGGTGGTTAATGAGGCTATATGTGCATCTGTGTAGTAAGTATCTCATCGTTGAGTGTTGGGAGAAGATGAGTGTTCATGTTGGAGAGGCACCTCAACATTAGCCACCCACTACGAGGTTTAATTAAGAAATGTCAATGGCATTCCAAGTCAACCTTTGACAAATTCTTGATGTTATCGACCTTCTTCTTCGATGATTTCTACCATCTTTTAGTTAACAATTTAACGTCGGGAAAATTATCCTCAGGGTAGCCTGAAATCAAGTTGGCCTGCAATGAAGTGTTAATGATAGATTCAGTGGGACTGTTTGAAATATATCTCACACTAAAAATTCCCATTTTTGCATGCTTGAGTTTTATTTCCCACTCTTGGAAGAAAATCTCTTTCTGTGATTCTTCAATTTTAGGGAGATTAAATGATCTCCCTTCAGTACTATCTTTCCATTCTATATAATCTAAAATCTTCTCCTCAAAATCCCTATAGTATTTCCTCACATCAGACAATTGATTCACTAATGAATAACTTGATTGACATAATTCATGGATAGTGGTCAATTTATGACAAAAAATAACCTATTGTTGAGAAAGGAGATTGTTTAGTTCTCCTGCTTCCTTCTTAAATTTAGCTATCTCAGGATTCACCTTCAATTGCTTAATATTTTGTTAAAGTTCCTAGATTTGAGTATCCCTGCTCTTCATATTAGATTCATGTTGAATATTTAAGTAATTAAATTTCTTTTGTAGTTCTACAACTTGTGCTTTCCATTGTTGAGCGATTATTTGTTTTTCATTCTCAAAACCTTGTTCTAGCTGCATAATCCTTTCATATTTCTACCTTGGGAGTTGTTGTACTTTAGAGGTTTTATCAATAGTAGCATCGGAATATGCTCCTGTAAATTGAGAGAGTCTCCTGAAATCCTCAGCAGGGGTAGCTTGAGTATTGTTCCAAATTACATTAAAGGAAACATTACCAGGGACTAAGGTCTGGGTTGTTCAATTCTCCTTCATTTTATTTGCCTACTAACCACAAATCTATGTTTTGGACTATAAAACATATCAATAGGAGTAATTTATTCAATTTTCAAAATGACCTTAGAGGTCGAGAATAATGGGATAACTTCTAAATCATCAGTGTCCAAAGCTTTATCGGAAGCCTCAATAATAAGCAAGATATTCCCCGTAACTTTTGGGGGTCTGTGTAATCTTCATCTACAATGGAGTCTTTAGACTTTTAGGATCTGTTTCTTTTCTGAACTACTCCCATATTGCATCCATTTTTTTTTTCTCTATTAGAGTTTCTTATGCCTAAGAAGAAGAGGAAGTACCTGTCTCTTTTATCTGAGATACATTAGGGACCTCTGTTGTACTAGCCAAGGCTTTATCCTTCTCTATATTTTGTTGATGGAGAATCAATAAATCCATATGAAAGTGAGCTATCCTTTTATTCATGTACTGATTAAATTGAATCAATTCCTTAGGACTTAACTATGCTGCTGCTTATTTCTCAACCTTTGTATAGATAGAAGCCGATTCAAATAAATCATTAAACTTGTATGGCTCATTTGTGAATTTTAAGTTTTGCTAGTGCAGTGAAATTCTTGGGAATATCATTAGGGTCATATTATCTATTAAGAATAGTTGGGAAATTAAAACATTGAATTTTTTCAAGCTCAAGGCTAGGGTGCCTGAAATTGTCAAGAGCATAGAGACCACATTGAATAGGGAAGGTAGTCCAAATTGTCTTTTAGCATCTTTCAAAACCTTTGAAAGGCCATTCCCTACAGTTTGGTAGGAAATCTCTTGAGCTAAGAATTTATCAAGAACATAAAGGGGAAACCATGAGGGTGTGCAAGACTGTCGAAGATCCAGATATAAGTGAAGGATTCTTCTCCAAACCATCTTCCAATTGATATTAAATCATTGTTGGCTTTAGGTGAAACTCTAGGATCCTTTTCATCAAAGACACTTTGGTGAATGTATAGCATAACTCCATGGAATTTTTTATAGAAATGTAGCTGGAATTTAGATTCCAAAAGTATATCATGATAGATATGGATAGGTGTAAGGTCCTCTACGACCCATTTCCAACATATGGCATCCATTATATAGCCACTCATATAGAAAGGGGGAACATGTTCGGGAAAAAACTTTGTTTTTTTCCTATACTTCAATATTTGAGTGGCTAAACTATAATATAATATGTTACCCCAATCTTTAATATAACCATCAAATGCAACATCAATTAATGGTACCCATTGGTATGATAAATTATGGGTATTAGGGTAACCATAAATTCTACACATCATAGTAGCTATATAACATAATGGTCCAACAAGGGAAGCAATAGCATGCATACCATTTTCCTCATACTTGTGCTTGATGGGATCTCTTCTCCATTCTTTGATGGGTTCTGACTGATCCTCATGTTCACTCATGAATTCCTATAAAAATTGCTTGTCATATTTTTTCTAAGGTTATGGCAGATGATACATCATGCTCAAATCACTTTTGGTAAATGACCTAATGACTGTCTTCCTCTGAGTCATGAAATTCCTATATGCAATATTCATATGGTCGATAACCAATTTGACCCTATCTATATAGGGCATGATATTGGGTCGGGCTGCAATCCTATGTAGGAATGAATTGGTGAAGTCACTCTAGGTAGTTTTCGAAACATGGGTAGAATCATCAGCTATGGCTATTTTCTATATCACCATAGGTTCTTCATCTTCAAATAGTTTATAAATGGCTTCACAAGAAGAGCTTCCATCATTGGGAGTACATGTTGTATATGAGAATAATGTAGGCATTTTAGTAGCTTCAGGTGAAGGAGTGACTAGTTGTTGCTGAGCAACGAGTTTCTTCCTGGGTTTAGTTGCCCTAGACATTTCTACTGATATTTTCTTATTAGGGCTGGCCGGTAGAGGAAAACATAGGAATAAGTGGAGTCTTCCTTAACTAAATAATTTCTTAGATAAAATAACTAACTTCATATCAATTCATGTCTTTTTGAGGAAAACCAAGTGATATCAAGTTGCAATAATCAAATTGTTTAGAACTTCGAAATCATAAATTTGTTACCTTTGGTAATTAAATGATAAAACATGGGTTTAAATGGGCTTTTGTACATGTCATCATATCATAGGATTATCGGTTGTCATGCTTTTCAACCAATCACTAAAACTCAATCATCAATTTCTTATCAACCACAAATGAATGAATCAATCACTTGACAACCCATCATCACTGAAGCAAATCACAATCAATCAATCTGATCATTTAGAACACCGTCACCTAAATACAGTCACCAAAACAAAAAGCAGAACCCAGAACTCTGCAATAGCAAACAGAAACAACTGAAACTTTAAACATCATGCTTCATAAGGTATATGCTACTTCCATGTGTCGAACTAGCATGTATATGCACTTTTATCAAAGGGAACCAACGTACAGATCTGCAAATTCAAATTTATGATGTATACACTACTTTGATATGCTGAACCAGTGTGTATATGCTATTTTACTGAAACGAGCCTGCGTACAGATCTATAAATGCTAACTTAAAACATCAAAACTATTCTAGACTTCATTCATACCCAAATCATTACATTTATAGAGTAAAACATGTGCCAGTATTCAGATCTAGACTGTTCAAGATCAAACCACATAATGACAATACTCTTAAGCCTTTATGATCCCGGTCCATCAACCTTCGTCATCCATATAGGTACATCCTTAGATCAGATCAAGCAAACCATCAAAAGCTCATTAACCCACATATATGATCCAACGATTTATAAGATATTCAAATCCTTACACACATCTAGCCTAATGATCTTCTCCTCCTTATATTGTTTTAGGCCTTTCTCAATACCATGGACCAAAACTACTTAGGACTAATACCTTGGACCAAATGCCTCGGACCAATAAAATAACTTGGACCAAGAAATACCTTGGACCAAAAACTTTTGGTTTTCCAAGATATATGTGCTTTTCCTTCTGTGAAAGTGCGCGTGTAAGTATACACTCCTTTTGTTCACTAAACCTGCGTGTATATACATTCTAGATAAGGTGAACCTATGTATACCTCTCTTTCTTCATTCTTTGAAGTATGATCTATAATTCTTTGTTGTTGACCTGCTGCACTGTAATCTTTCATCTGAGTGAGTTGCCATTAAGGACAACACATGTATCATAATGCCAACAAAAAACTGTTAATAAAATCGCATAATCAAAATTTAATACCTATGCTTTTTTATTAAAACCCAAGTATTAAACCTTGATTATTGAAATCATTTACAAATAGCCCCCGAGACCAAGACTATACTTAGGCTTTAAAAGCCTCAAGTATTAAACAATATTGGGTTATCAAAATAAAATTAATAAATCGAAGTTCAATTAAAATATGAATTATAAACTAAAACTCTAACTTATCAAAATCCCGCTTCCCTGCATCGCAAAAGTTCCAAAAGGAAAATACCCCTATGCTAATGCCAAAGTGATTGTTTTTTTAAGCCCGGACTCGATAGGAAAGTTAATGCAATTCTATAAATCCCCGTTTCTGCATATCTCAATAACCGCAGACTTAAGTCTCAACCTTAACCGATTGCGATATGCAATATTCAAACCAGACCGAATCACAGATTTAAATCCGCTAAATAAAATTATCGCATTCAGGACATTTCTATATCCAAAGGTTCAAGTCCATAACTCTCTCGCACCATCGATTGCGATATGCGATATAGAACGAACCCAATAGGATTATACATGCCAATCCATAAATTCCCCGCGTCCACAACTATCACAGTTACCAAAGGGTCATGCCTCCTGCCTCATACTAATTGCGATTGCGATTAGCTGGGCCTGAGGGGATTATACACTCCAGTTCATAAATCCCCCGCGTTCGCGGCTATCACAAATTCTAAAAAAACATGACTGCTCCATTCCAAGTCCGATCTCCCAATATGAAACACAATTTTTTTGAAAATAAATATTAAACGAGAAAGTGTTTAAATAAGGGAAGCCCCAACGAGACCATTCCTCTTCTACGTCACCCATGACATCATCCTCCATGTCATCTGCCACATCAGCAATGACACTAGATCCACGTCGCCATTACGTCATCCCGCAGATCGCAAATCACAATATTTCTAAACTGATAGCCATTCGTCTTTCCATTGTTGCGATAGTGATATGATTTGAGAAGGCCCCCTTTGGATTTTGTGTGAAGTACTCTCGGTCTAAAAGTGATTGTGATTATTCTGGGTTCTGCCCCTAATTTTTATGCAATTGTGATTTATACTTGATTGATTATAACTTCCCAGTTACAAATCGATTGCAATTTAATCAAAATGGCACAAATTTTTTTATTCAATTTTATATGAAAATACAATCTCGATTCATGATTTACTTATCCATGACTTATCTGTTCAAGTACAAACATAAATCAAAAGTGAGGAGGAGATAGCTCTGTAGAGGAAAAGGAAAATTCGTTCCTTAGAATCTGCAGAAAGCGAGGATATTTAGATCGAAAGTCAAAGATAATAAGCTAGAAATGGACAACTGTTTTTTATTTTTCACGATTCAAGGAACTTAATTTAAAATTTTCAGCGTTCTGCGCAAACCTGCTATTTTTAAACAATTTGTATTATTATTTAAGTATACATGATGGATCGAATTAATGTTCTAGAATTTGAAAGAGAAATCTTAAGGAAGAATCTGCACTTCTGTATTTCTTCTTGAATATTTGTTTGAATAGAATTTCGAATCATGGCCTCTTTTTTTTTTGCAAAAAAAATCTTGAGTTGTTGCATTTCTGTATTACTTTAAAACATTGGAGCAAAGGAGAAAAGGCCGAGACTGTTAATTTCTTGAAAGGAAGAATTTTTTCATACGGGTATTTCTATCAGTATTTCAAAATGATTATGTTTTCTTTTATTTTTTGTAGTTTCTCTCTGTTTCATAATATATACATTTATGTAAAACAACATTAGCATAAATTCATTTCTGAATATGTTTAAGTGCTGCAATATTTTAATGACATGTATCAAAGATAGTTAATGATATTTTGATTGTTATATAAGCTTATCATATTTATTTTAATTAATTTAAAGCGTTCTTCAATTTTGAAGTAAATGATTAATTTCTTACTCATCTACTAAGGAAAATTATTCTAGATCACAATCAAACTGTTAAACCTGGGTTATAAGTAGATTATTTTCATATATTTTATATTTTAGTTATAAATCATTCCAAATTCCATTTTTTTATCCCATTATAAGCATTTCATATTCATTTTATTACCTCTCATTTGGAATTTGGTCCTATTATATCCAGTCGGAGCCACTACCCCAAACGGAAAAGGAGTTGCTTTAAGGTCTAGACTGGATGGTTATCCCCCATGTTGTTGCAATGATTTTCGAGGCATCAACATTTTGGCACTAGGAGGGCCACGACTATGAATGGAAAAGAGAACTCAATCTAAATTAACAATCCATTCTAAGATTCACTCCCCCTCAAGATCACCTCCAACTTCTTGATCGTCATCTCAAACTCCCATTTCTAGATTAGAAGTTAAGCAATATCTCCAAAAATCTCCTAGAACACTATCCCCATCGATTGATTCACCTTCTTCTCATCAGGAATTAGAGGTTGAAAATTTAATTGAAAAATTAGAAATTATTTCTATCTCTGGTAAAAAACATCAACGATCAGAAATATCTTAATGTAGTGTATCTTCATCTTTTCAACCTACTCAGATTCTAACTCATTCTCAAAGTAAAAAAATTAGAGATACTTCATTCGAGTTTCCTCTCCATTCTTTCCGAAAGAAGACTAAGAAAATTGAATCACAAACATCTACTAATGATATTTTATCAAATTCCCCACCGCAACCACCTTCATTCCCTCCGTTTATTCCCACTTCTTCTTCTCAAAGTACTAGTGCTAACACTCAACCTGCTTTTACTTCCACTCAAACTCCAACAATGGCCAGAAAACCAGTCAGACCATGGCCTAGTCTTGGTGTTGTACGAATGCCAACTCCCCTTCATGCTCTACTTAAACATCCTGAAAGATGGCTGCCAAAATTCAATCTTGGCGATGGATTACCTGTTAAATAACATCTCCATAATTTTATGTTAGCTATTAATGTTAATGGAGTATCTGAACAAGATTGTGTAGAAATATTATTTCCCTACACTCTCCAAGTATCTGTAGGATCCTGGTACTTTTCATTTCCAGCCAAATCTATTACTAGTTGGGATATTTTTGAAGAACAATACTTAACCATGTTTGGTGATGATCCCACTATTGTTACTCTGATTAATGATCTCGCCAAACATAAAGCAAGTCCCAGTGAAAAAATCAAGGATTTTAATTCTAGATTTAATAAACTCTTAAATAAAATCGCAGATACATCTAAACCTAGTGCTGATGTATAGAATGAGTGGTATATATCTTCCTTACCTTCAAATATTGTAATTTTTGTCGATAGGGCTAATAAAACGACTCTAGCTGAAAACATGAAAAAAGCATTAGCAGCTGAGAATAGGATAATTTATTTAGAAAAGA
>APFE030298223.1:9404-37865 GCA_000404065.3 Pinus taeda
CAGGTTGCGATTTCGTGGGACATCATTACATGACTCATTGATGGATGGCTGCGACCATACCTGAGTCCTCTTAAGGATGGCTGCGACCATACCTCTTATCATCATGGTCTCTTCAGCTGGGTGGCTGCATCCACGCCATAGACCTTTTTCCATATGTCTTTTGGATGGTTGTGCCCATGCCTAGACTACATGTAATTGAAATATCAGTTGTATCTGCCTGCAGCTTCTCCCTGGTGGTGCTCCAGTCCAGCAGTCTTGTAAAGCATTTCACCCCTCCCACTCTCTCGGGCTTCATGCTTTAGGGGGCATCTGTTACACAGTAAAATGTCACTGTCATCCTATCAGTCTCCCTGCTGTGTCATAAAATCACATTCACCTTACTTATGCTCTCTGAAATGGCTAAAACCCTCTTTGCCTAAGTTAATTGAATCATCGCGTCTTTTTATTAAATAACCGTTCTGACTGGCGGAGGATAATGTAACTGCTGCGTTGCCAGCGTGGAAGCACACGTGTTTCCCGCGCTGGTCAAATTTCATGAACAGCGCACCCTCCGTTTGTATCATTGTGTGCTGACCAGACCTCTTCTATAATTGATTTGCGATGCCAGCGCGCCAGCCTAGTTTTGCACCCGCGTTGATCCTGTTTAGGCGAGTTTGTTCTAATAGCCAACCTTCCAGATGACTCCAGACTTGGCTGTTAGCATTGTTGAGATCGCCATCCTTTCTCTGGCATGTCTGTTCGACTGACCATCCACTTATCTTGGGGGAAAACTCATCCTTTACCTATTCATGGAGACTCCTTCTCCTTTATAAGCCTCCTCCATTGCCCATGAGCAGCTAGTTTGGAACATATAGACTTTGATAGAGAAATTCTTAGTGCATTAGTGCTGCTCTTTGTAGGCATTTGGTGTGTTGTGTGAGGATTGCTTTTGAGCTTGAGGAAGGTTATGAGCTTGTTGCCTTGTATGTGAGAGAGAGACCTCTTTGACTTGGGAGATCCACTTCAAAGGTGAATGCTTGAAAGACATGCTGGCTGGACCCTCCAGAGAAGGACTCAGCGTCAGGACTTCGGTTGTACCTTACTCTATTTTCTGATTAATAAAGATAGATGACTACTCTTATGGTTCCATTTCCATTTTTCCTTTGAATGATTGATGTAAATTGTATCCTTCCTGACTGATACATAGTTGTTTTTAGTAGATTTTACGCTTGTGTTTGCTCTCTCTTTGCTTGTGCAGGTGTCCGTCCGCGGGGATAGTGGAGGACTGTGATCGGTTGGAGCGAAGGAGCGAGAGGACATCTCTTCGACAAACATAGCGTTGGAATCCAAGTAGGTTTCTTTTACCCACTTGTTAATTACAACTAGGAACCTGCAGTGTAGCATTGTATTGTTTGATTGTTGCTAGACCCCTGTTGGGCTAGTAGGGATCGCCTCTATTCGTAGAGGGGATTTACCTCTCCAACAAGATGCTTTACTGAAATCCTAAGTTCTACTATTTTTGATGTAGAGTCCTACTTGGAATGGTAAAGTGCTTCAGGATTATGGTATCATCCACTCAACTTGATTGGCAGAAAAACTAGGTGTCATGCTTATTACAATAGTGGCACAGGCTGCTACAGGAGATCATGTAGTATCCCCTTCTTCTTCTTTTTCAAAGGCTTTCACTTCAGGGGAGTGATGAGAAATATTGTAGGGGGTTGCAGGATTACGTTAGGGCCTAGATTGAATAGTGAAGGGCTATGGAAATGGGGGAAATGTCCTCTATATTTTTTATTTTTTATTTTTGAATGATATAGAGCTTAGGGTTAGTTTTGAGAGAGTGATTTTTGTGAATCAGGGATGCATGGAGCATGGGTGAGTGGTTGGATCAAGGTGGAGGGACCCTAATTAACCAAGTATAGGTCATGCATGATGATTTTTCTAATTAGATCATTTTCGTGTATAATTTCAAGACATCTTGTAGTGCTATGGGATCTTCCTATAACAGTTACAGGACATCCCGTAGAAATCCAGAGAGGGCCTAAAAATGTGTTTTTGAGCCCTGAGGATGGGTGAGAGTGGTGAGGAACTGGTTTGCATGGATGGTATGGAGTGGATGGAGGGAAAACTTGACTGTAACTTGAGCATGTTGTCCTTGTAGCTCTGCAATTTTCCACTATCCTCAAAAACCTGAAAAATGACAAAAAATATAAATGGACAGGTTGTGGATCCTTATCATGGCATTCTCCTTTGTTTTTATTCTTCTTTTTTCTCTCTCTCTTTTTTAGGGATACACAAGCTACCTCAAGAGAGGTTTTCAACCTGCCTATCTACCCTGGGCTCCTCAAGGGAGGTTTTCACCCAAGGACCTTCTATTTTTCTTTTTTCCCTTTTTTTTCACTTCTGGGTTGACTCAAGGAGTTTTTAAACCCAATAGTTGGCCTCATATGCCTCATGGAGGTTTCCATCCAGGCCTCTTATTGCTTTTTCCTCTCTTTTTTTCACAAATAAAAATAGTATATAGGAATGTTGTAAATTGGAAGCTAGGACACTTCTAATCACATTCATCTCTTTGTTGATGGTGCTGATGAACTCTTCCTTGAACAAAGGCTTTCTGTAAACCTTCAATCTGTAGCCATTGACAAGCAAGGGAATACATTCCTTATCAATGTTCCTGATTTGAACAACTCCATTTTCATGGAATTTCTCTATTAGGTATGGGCCTAACCACCTTGTTGTAATTTTACATTTGAAGTCCTTGAACCTAGAGTCATATAGAAGAGTCCAATCCCCTTACTGAAAAACATTGTCCTTGTTATTCCTATCATGCTAAAACTTCCTATGTAATTGCATAACTTCATTATGTAGGAAGGCATGCATTCTCAATTCATCTGAGCCATTTAGCTAAAGGAACCTCTCCTACTATTTCTTTGTAACATCTAAATCCAATTATGCTACCATTATCAAAGTATTGTACTCAAACTCAATGGAGAGAAGAGCCTTCTTTCCATAGACCAAGTCATAAGAGGTAAAACCAGTAGTTGTCTTCCAAGTTGTATTATAGGCCTAAGTGGCCTCCACTAATCTATCTGCCCAATCCTTTCTACTGCTTCTCAAAAAATTGGCCCCATACAGAGGAAGAGGAGTAGTTAGAGAAGGGAGGTGGCAGTGAGGAAGGATAGAGCACTCCCTTCTGGGTCAAAAGGTATAAGGAACAAGAAAAGGGAGGGCCTTGAAAGAAGTTGAAGGCAACAAAGCCATCATTGGACCCAATCACGCTAACAAAAGGCAACATTGACGAGAATGGAGATAAGGTGCATGATACCACAGTAGAATTGTTGTAGCAATTTGAACTACAACAACAATAGGCGCTAAGTACCATTCATAAGGATCTACACGAGCTGTAGATCCAGACTAGTAGGATCTAGGTAGGCGCAGAGAAGGTAAATGCTGCACCAATGAGCTTAGCACTCGAGACCATATATGTAGCCAAGATGGTTAGATCACTAGATCTTCGAGTAGTCGCACTACTAGAAGGATCAATGAACTCAGAGGCGCCCGATGAAAAGGTCATTGTAAGTTCTCTGAATAAAATTAGCCTCAACCTCATTGCGCTCCCCAATGAGTATCTTCACACACTACAGGCATGTGTGACAACAAAGTTCAGAGCACGGAAGTAGTGTGCACTCAGACTAAGGAGTGAATATAAGGTGAACAATGAGAAGATGTTCTTCGTAAATATAGAGGCATTCCAAGAAAAGCAAACAATTCAGGCGTAGAGTGCCTAGATAGTGGTTACGGTGGCAGAAGCATGTAGGACAGTGCCAAAGTTGCACATACCTGAGGAAGCACCACTAGAGGTGAAGATCAGATAACTTGTTGTGGGTGTGTGCGATTCCAAAGCAGAGGTGGCTAGGGTTCAGTTTGATCTGAACATGAAAATCACTGAACTGGAGGTAAAGTTACACTCTTCAACCCTGCCAGAGGTAAGGGAACAACGGGAAGCCATTGTCAAGGATGGAGTTTCTACAGTTGATGTCATGGTTGTGGACTGCACTATGTTGTTTGAGCATGCCATGGAAGTAGTGACTATCCTGCATGAAGATCCCACCCTGCAGGTATTAAATACAGAGGTACACGAGGTACAACAGTAATACGATGAAGTGAGGGTGACAACGCGCACTGTTGCTACAACATAATGCCTTACCAAGCTATAGGAGGCTAAGCAGCTACTTACACAGGTGGAAGCAGTGCAAAAGAAAGAGGCAGTCCTTAAGGCCAAATTGAGGTCTTGGTAAGATGAAGCCTACATAGTCTTGACTAACATACAAGAAAAGTTTGTGAACTTGTAGGCTACGTAGTAGAAGATAAAGCAGGATAGTGCAGGACCAACCACAAAGTAGCTGGTAGAACAGATCAAGCAGGTAGCCACACAGAGCGTGGATGATGTAGTGGTTTCACAAGAAGAGTTGGGGGATCTTCGCAGCAAGATCTTTGTGCCAACCGAGTGACTCGAGGGTGGGTAACGATCTTTGTGTTGGGGGACTATTGGGATGGGGTCCCCTAGGTCAATTTTGCAGTAAAAGACCAAGTTTTATATAAAGAAATGTAAAGTCTCTGCAAATTGTGGTCACAAAGTGTGTATATAGTTAAAGAGTCAAAAAGGGTTTTACCGTTCTTTATATAAGTTAAGTGGGCTTTTTGAAGATCTACCCATGGTCTGTGGACCATGGGATTGTATAAATAGGTGTGTCTTAGGGGTGTCTAAGGCAAGTAATGAAGTTTGTCTATGGGCGAAGTCTAGAAAGTTAGCATAGGGGAGTAAGAAGAAAGGCTCTACAACTATGTGCATAGAGGCCTAGAGTAGAGTCCGCAGCTGAGTGCATGGACCCCTGTAGCTGAGTGTGCAGGGAAGTCTTGAGTCTATAAGTTGAGCTGAATATTAATAAAGAAGATTGTTGTAGAAATACCTATGTTTATCTCTTTACTTCTGCTCTATATGAATGTGCTTATGCTATGATGAATGATGGGTTTATGAAATAATGTTGTATTGATGCGTGGCTTTATTGGATCTATATTGTTATGTGAACGCAATTGATGTTAAATATTTATGCGAAGGGTATATTTTTGTATGTTAAAGTTATCCAACACTTAATCAAATATGAATACATACTGGGTTAAGAATAATCTTGGATGCATGTAAGTAGCTGATTAACCTGTTCAAGGTCTGCAAAAGCTAGTCATAGACCTTTGCAGAGGTCTAGAGGCTGATTAAAGGGAGTTCCATCAATAAGCCATAAAGAATTATTGATTTTCACGAAGGAAAATTTAGGGCTTAAAATGACATCACGCTGATCTCTGGTTGTAGAAACTTGGTTCCAGCATACACCCATACTGCTTTAGTGAGACTTCAATCTGCGCTCCGCGGATTGATGCCGAAAGTGCAAGTAGTGTAGGGATTTTCTTGGCACAATTAACTGTGAACCTAGGTCAAGACCCACTAACCCAACATGTGTCCACTCCTAGAACCTCTGCATGTGGCTGCTCCACATCAATATGAGGCTTCTCAACCTTAGGAACTAAAATTTCCTCCTCCACATGTAGCTCAGGCTCCCTCTCAAGGGATACTCACATGGCCTTCCCCTCATCAAATTTGACATCCCTATGAACCACTGTCATCCAAATGGTTTGCATGTACACCCGATAGTTGTGGGGAGTATCAATGTACCCCACAATGATCCCCAACTCTGTTGTTTCCTCAAGCTTCTTCCATGCATGTTTGGTCACATGGAAATAAATCAATGACCCAAAAATCCAGAAGTGACCAAAATCTGGCCTCTTACCGGAATATGATTCCTCTGGTGTTTTACTCTCAAGTATCTAATGTGGGCTATGGTTCTGAACATAAACTGTTGTGTTTCATGCCTCAACCCACAAGTGTAGCGGTAGGCCCTGATCATGCAACATCGCCCTTGCTACCCCTATTATGTTCCTATTCTTCCTCTTAGTAACCCCATTCTGTTGAGGGTTATGAGGTGTCGTCAACTCTTGTTCAATCCATTCTACTGCACAGAATATCTTAAACTCATTGGAGACATATTATCCATTGTTATCACTTCGTAGAGATTTAACCTTCTTTCCTGAATCTTTCTCGACCAATGCTTTGAATTCACAAAACTTTGTGAATGTTTGATCCTTTCTCTGCATGAAAATATCTAGCATTTACAAGAATAGTCATCTACAAATATAACATAATACCTGTGTTTGGCGGTGGATATTATCGAGAATGGTCCACACACTTCTGAATGGACTCTCTCTAGAATAGACTTTGCTCGACTGTCTCTATCTCCAAAGGAATACTTTGTGTATTTTCCCAAATTAAAACCTTGCATGTTTCAAATTTATCAAGTGTACCTTTGGAAATATTGGTAGAGATTTGTTGCAATATCTTCAAAGCCCCATGATGCAAGTGGCCCAATCACCTGTGTCACAACTCGCCGATGTCTTGGCTCAACATATTTTCTGCTTTTGATCTCAAAGTAGCACAATCCTCTACCTCTATCTTATATATATTTTGAACTCGAATCCCTATCTTCTTTACTTGACCCGTAGCTATGTGCCAAAGGAATGCCTTTCCTTTCGAAAAAATCACATCATAGCCTCTATCGTCAAGCATGGAAACGAATACCAAGTTCTTCGTCAGTCTGGGTACATACATGACATTCTTCAAGGTGAGTGGAGCCACATGATCCCTATGAAAAGTAATAGAGCCCACACCAGTAACACTATACTTATTGTCATCACCCATCTCGATATGCATCTTGAGATCTTTCTCCTCCAGTTCACTGAATAACTCTTTATCACTAGTCATGTGGAAAGAAGCTCAACTATCTAAGTACCAGACACTTCCCATCATTGAAGACACCATGCATTCAATGAGGGAAAATTCCAATTCGAATTGGGAGGACAAAGCCTCACCCACCACTCCTCCTGAGGACTTCTCCTTGGACTTCTTCAATGGATAATTTGTAGCAAAGTGACCCATCTTGTGACAATGAAAGTGCTTAACTTTCATCATATCCTTATTATTACCTCCATGATAAGAATCTAATTTGGAATGAGAAATTTACCTTTCCCCTTCCTTGCCTTAATCGCTAAGGCACAATTCTCTTGATCATCAGTCTTTCATGAAGAGCCATCCATGGTGTTCATCCTGATCTCATCCTGTATCAAATCCGACAATAGTTGTTCCCAATCTGGCATCTTCTCCCGACCATTGAAAAAGTCCTAATAACTATGCCAACTCTTTGGGAGTCCAAGAAGAGCAAGGCTCACCATATCCTCCTTGGAAACTGTGATTCCAACACTTCCAAGTTCATCCCAACATTGAGTGAACTTGGTAAAGTACTTTGGAATAATCTCATATTTCTCCATCTTGATTTTACGAACTTTATCCTTCAATGCCAACTTTCTTTGATCACTGCTATTCTAATACAAGTTTGTTAATGTTTTCCACATAGCATGTGGCGTTTCCTTGACATGGAGAGTTGAGATGATGTGGTCTCGAAATCCCTAAAGGATTATTTGCGTTACCTTTGCCACACACTTCTTCCATTCAACCAAGTTTTGTGCATCCATAGCTGCTGGTTTGTGCATCCATAGCTGCTGGTTTGTGCATCAAGCAATTATCTTCTAGCAAAACCTCCATCCTATCGCTCCAAGCTATAAAATTTGAGCTTCCTTCCAAGGTGTTGACCACTACGTGTCAACGACCCATAGTAGTACACCCCCTTTTTTTGCAAAAGGGATAGTGCCTAATCGACGTGTCCGTGCCATTCAACTATCATCATCAGTCTGATCATCATGTTATCTTGTAAACCCTTTCTGCATGTGTAAATTATAAATAATCTCAGCGGATTCATGTCGTGTATGTAATTGCCTAGGTAAACCTATTTTTCTGGTGATGATCTACATTCCGGGAGGTTTTTTGTCTCACTGATCCATTCTCGGATGGTGGACAGAGTTTTCCTTCAGCCTTACACCAAAGACGGAGTGGATTTTGTCACTAGGATCTTAGGGGAGTCCTAGTGTTCTAGATTGAGTCTATGTAAAAGTGATTTGGGAATAATCCTAACTATTTGGTTAGGTTATTTTATTACAAATTGCTTGATTTGTTAGATTATATTTGTGTTGCAAAATTGGGTAGTCTGTGAGGGTCTTTTGCAAATGGGTTTTCCCTCTTGAGATGTAAAAAGTGTAAAAATCATTATGTAAAGTGTCTTGAGGGTTAGAAAATAGTTTATCTCCTCATAGGCCCTAAGTCATAGGTAAATTTAAATTTTTGAAAGGCAAGATTCGTGGATCCTTTAAAAAATTAAATTTTAAAAGGTCCAGGGACTAAGGTTAATTGATTATTTTGCTTAATTTTATGCCCTTAGTCCCCGAGATTAAGTCAAAGTCAAAATTTTGAGGAAATTAATGCAAAATTTTAATTTTTGAATTTATTAAAATGCATTTAATTGAAAATTTTGAAATTTCCTCAATATTTAAAATTTCGATAGATGAGATTAAAAGAAATTTTGATCCTCATCAATGGTCGAGATCACTTTGACAAGGATCACTCGAACTAGCCGTTGGAAGATTTATCTTTAAATAGGAGGTCATTTGTCAGTTGAGATCATCCGATCTTTTGATCGTGTACTAAGAAAAAATCTCTCTTGTAATCTCTTGATGAAAAATAAAGAAGGACTTTGGGGTTAATTTCTGTTGGTGTTACTCTTCATGGAAATGCTATAAGATGTATTATTTTCATGCGTAATTTCTTTTTTGCCATTAATAATAGCTTCTAAAGAGTGATTTGAATATAGTTATCTTGCTCAGTCGTTGGGGTTTAAATGATAATTTAAGTTTTGAATATAATAGCATGTATCTCTATTAGATCTGAATTTTATTATTGTTTTCTCGCTCTATGTTGACGACTGAATTGAGTTTTGCAGGAAAATCCTTTTTATTAGATCATTGGGCATTTAGGGAAGTTCTTGGCTAAACCAGCCAACTCCCGATCCATGTTTTCTGAAGAGTCCAGTTTGAATCTAATCCCGGGCTTATCATAAGATATTTTTTTGGGTGATGCATGAGGGTTTTGAGCTTAGTACCTCCTTTAAAAATTCAAAAAACTTAATTTTTTTTGTGCTAAATTATTAGATCTGGCTGTTGAGAGCCTCAGATCATCAGATCTGGGAGCAGAGTCAGACTCACACTCCCTAGATCTGATAGATCTGCCATTTATGTATATAGATCTGTAATTAATTTTAGTTTTTTGACTTTTTTTTTCAGGGTTTTAGTGTTTTCTGGGTCATTGTGTACATCGTTTGGGTGTTTTTTGTTGTATTGCAGCTATAGATCTCAAGCTGAAAGCTATCCAGAGTCTAGATCTAGGCCCCATAGGGTAAGATATAGATCTATGGAGGTCCATCAACATCACTTTTGGTAGGGTTTCTGTCTAGAGATTTTGCAATCCAAGAGTTTTCAATTTTTTTATTTGGAAATTTCGTGAGGGTTTCATTAAGCAATCTAAAGCAGAAGGATTTTTTTTTATTTTTAGAATTTATAGAAAGTTTTGAGGGGTTTCTAGATCACATGTCTACTGCTACCTGGGGTTTTCATTTTTTGTTGCAGGAAAATTTCGAATTTTCTTTTTATTTTTGGCCCACAGCCTTTTGTTGTTGCCTGCACCTCCATTCCCTCATTCATCTACATCATTGCTCTTTTCATTCCTCATCAATCTGCAACATATGAGCATGTATTTTCCAGTGGCTACCCATATCCATGTCTATCATTTTTCCCTTTTCTTTCTACTAGCACCATCCCCCCACGCTGCTCCAGACCTAAGTTATTGTGTGAAACTGCTGCCATAGTTCCTTTGAAACCCTTTTAACGCAGCTCCATTTTTGTTGTTTCTTGTCGCAGCTAACCTCAAATCCACGCCTCTTCATCACAGTTCTATCCTCACTGCCATGTCCGTCCTCTCTGTCACTGCTTAACCTAGCTCCATTCCACATAGCTCCATATCCAAGCCATCAAAATCCCTCCTTCACAATTTTGCAGTCTCCATTTCCCTCATCCATCCACCACGCTGTCCCATTCCTTCTTTGTAATTCCCTTCTACGCATTTTCTTCCCATCATTTCTCCCTAACCCCTCAGCCCAACTCCACGAAACCGTCACCCTAATCTTCCCACGCTTCCAGAGCATTTGTCCAGCTCTCCTCATCAACGCGCAGTCCATATGCTACTACTCCCTCACTCCTCCATTACTCATCCTTGTCCAACCCAATAACCTGCATCCTCGTTGCCTCCACAGTGCTTCGAACTGCTCCTTCCTCTGCCTTTGTCGAGCCCTTCAACCTGCACATGCACAACAACAAGCATAAAATGATCGACCTTTTTTTTATGTGTGGTTTAGTTAGGGTTGAGGCATTTGGATTTTTTTTTTAGTTTCATGTAAAGTAAAATTTTGATTTCCATTTTATTTTGTTAGGTTAGGTTTGATTTTTAGTTTTTTTTTTTTTTTTTTTGGGTTTATGAATTGGGTTTGTTTTTATTTTTTGTTTCTTTTATTTTGATTTTAATAAAAAAATCTAAAAAACATTAAAATAATAAAACCTAAAAACATTAAAATAATTAAAAAATTTCAAAAGAAGCTAAAAGGGACTTCACATTTTGTCACTTCAAGAAATCCTAAAGTTTTAAATTGAAATAAATTTCACATTTAAAGGTTTTAAATTTTTTATGTGGCCTCTGGCCCATTAAAAATTATTAAATCTTTTTCGATTTATTTCGGCCACATTTAGTCTTGCTTAACATATCGAAAAATTCACCTAAGGAATAATTAAGTTGTCAATCTAAAATTTCTTCTTGGTGTCTTTTGTACTAAGGTAGGAGCCAGAGGTAAATTTTTGTGGTATTTGTCATTTATTTATAGTTAAATATGCTTAAATTTTTATATCTGAAGATTAACTATTTGAAAGTGGTAAATTTCCTAGATTTGGGATTTTAAACACAATCATTTAAATTCTAGGGTCTGAACTGGTTAGCTTTTAAATTTCATGGTTGATTAAGGTATTTGTATCTCTTGAAATTTAATTTCTAAGACATTGTGCATCTAGTGAAATTGATTGTCATTGCTTGAATCATTTAATGCTTGTTACTTGTTAGATATTTTGCAAATGTTTTCAAGTGATTGTTAAATAATTTTATTGTGGAATTATAAATAGATTTCATATCTCTGTTTCCTACGCAATAATTGATAATCAATTACTTGGATCATTGACTCCATAAGGCACTGGTATTAATCATTTAAAATCTAATCGAATTCTAAATCTTGCTAGGCCTTAATCAAGTATTTTATTTCCTTGCTATGTCTCCCTGAACCAGCTGATTCCCAGGTGGTTCTCCTTCATCCCATTTCTCCATAGGGTCTACCCCCCTTATCTTTGCTATAGGGAGACAACTTAAATGGAGAGGTTGGGGATCAGAGTGATAGCCCTCAATTTGAGCATTGTCATGGTGCCTAGACACTCTGTGCGACAACATTTTTGGCATCATTGTCGAGGATAGAGTTTTTCTATCCTTGGTCCTCATGACATTTCTTCAACATTCATCTTTTATCTGTCTCATCTCTCATTTGAGATGGAAAAGTCAAAAATCGTTGGCATTGCCACCGGGGACAGAGTTTTTTATGTCCTTGGTTTCTTTGACATCATTTTAATCATCTCATATTTTCCTCCATTCATTATCCTGTCAAGTGACACAACATTTCCTGGCATCATTTGATCTTTTCATCGCCCTATATTTCGTCATCTCGTTAGTCATTTCATCTGCACCTTTAGCACCTAGACATTTCGGTTCATTTCTTGTTTGGGTGGCATCTCCACTTCTTCCATTTTTTATTTCTTACATAAGAAGCCATCCCTTATATCCAGTTGTTTGTTGCCTTTTGGATCCTAGAGTTAGATAAGTGTTCAAGTTGCGACTCCACTTCTTTCATTTCTACAAGAATTTCTACTAGAAGCTTCCTTCTCGTGGGTCTCTTTGATTTCTTGAGCAGAGGTCTCTCTTTATCATCCATTTGGTCCCTCATTATTAATCATGGATTATTCATTTACCCCGTGTCATTTTACTGATGTTCTCCATGATATTCCAGAAGAGCCCATTCATAAATTGCCTTTGTTCTCGGGTGGTGGTTCGGGCATTGTAGAAAGAATTTATGCAGGTTTACTCGTATAATGCTCATATATTGTAGTTCTCCCCAGTATGATCATGAAGATGTCAAAATGCGTCTATTTTCCTTTTCTTTTGAGGGTGATTCTTTGAATTGGTTTAATAATTGTCCTGAAGATTCTTTTGCTTCTTTACAAGACATTGTCAATGCTTTTAAAGATAGATATGGTTATCAAGGTAGCTTGCCTTGTGCCCCTAAAATTATGCAATAGAATGAAAGTGACTTTGTGAAGGATTGAGCTGTCGATGAAAGATTTCAAGACAATTCTCCATATCAGAATGTGCCATCCACTTGTACCATTGCAGATCAAATCCATGATAGTGGAAAGTAAGGAACAAGTTAACAAATCAGTGTTGACCATGAAAGGGAAAATGATAAGCAAATTATAAAAGAACTAAAGAAGTTGGTTAAAGACATGCATTTCATTCAAACGCAGCTGGTAAAAAATATGGAGCTTAATCAAGAAAAATTTGTAACTGATTATGTCAAGGCTATGAGAACTTTATACACCCACCTGGAAAAGCGAGATAAGGAGATGGAAACCATGAAAGCTAATCATGACATGGAAATTAATTCTATGCAAAACAAGTTATTAACTATGGATGAGGAAATGACCATCATGACATTTGATTATAATAATCAGTTGGCTACCATGCAAGAAAATCATAAGAAAGAGATAAACTATATGCAAAATTGTTTCATGGGCATGAAAGAAGAGAATGAAAAAGTAACAAAAGATGTGGAATTTGGTCAGATATGTCTTCAGAATGAGTTATTGACAATGGAGGAAAACCATGCCAAGGAAGTCGATGCTATGAAACTTGAAAACTCTAACCTGATGGATGCCATAACAATACATGTACAAAAATTTCAGCATCAGTTAGAGGATGAAAGAAACAAGGAGACATCAATAGATGAGAAGCCTCCTTATCTGCTGCAACAAGCTCCATATTATTATGAGGAGGTCATTTGCTCCATTGAAAAGTGGCTAATCGAAGGTGACCCAGATAAAATAGAAATTGATAAGAATCAAATGCAGAATGAAGAAAGACATGTAATGCATACCCTACATACTTCATATCAGAGTTTTGAAACAAAATGTACCACGTCATCAGTGATACACCCTACCACAAAGAAAAAGTGCAAGAGAAAGAGAATGAGAAAGATATTTGATGCATAAGATGGTCGCGAGAAGCTTGATTTTTGGATAGGAAAAAGTCCTAACTATGCAGAATTGGACATGGCACATTCGAGAAACAATCGACAAATTTGCTTGAAAGCAGGAAAATGCTTAGTATGTACTTTATTGAACACATCTGATGCCATGGGGCATCTTTGTATTATATTTCTAACCCTACAACTTGTTATTTTAGCATTTCATTTCTGTTTTAGGATTAGATTTACTTTTCATGTTACTAAATAGTTAATAAATGAAGAGCTTATATCTTTGCTGTGCTTAATGTTATATAATGATTTTTGGATGGACGCTATATTAAGTTTAAGTATGTTCTATGCTAGAGAAATTTATATAATTTTCACAGTTAGCAATCACATCAACATTAATGTAAATTGCAGATAGAACATAGATATAAATCGCAGAAGACAATCCAAGACAAGAGGACATAGGATGTGGCGCTAGCCAGGGACAAACCCCACAATGTGGGGAAATCCTTGATCAATTCTTCTTTTATGTTCTTCAAAGTTCAACAGAGAAAGTGAGAGAGATAGTACATTTACAATAGAAGTCAACACTTTGACTTTTGATATTTGCAGAGATCAGTTGAAGACATATTGCTTCGACTGACTCTCTAAGGTGACTTCTTCACCTATCATAGTACTGCATCTCATCCATTTGCTGCACCTTACCATGTAGCACCATGGTACCCCATCACAGTGTTGGACCTAGATGACTGAGATGCTCTCATCTTCATGCTGCTCATCATGATGCATCTTCCATGGTCTCATTCATCATGAAGCTGCCCATGCTTATGATTACATTCATCATGATGTTGTCCATGATCCATGTATCATTGTGTTGCCCATGCACATGATCTCATACATCATGCTATCCATATTCATCATGCTACCCATATATATCATGCTGTCCATATTCATCATGCTGCCGATATATATCATGCTATTCATATTCATCATGCTGCCCATATAGATCATGGTGTTCATATTCATCATGCTGCCCATATATATCATGTTGTTCATATTCATCATGTTGCCCATATACATAATTATGATTTCACTGTGATTGGGCTACTACAATGTCCTCATCACACCTCCTAGGTTAGCCCCTCCTATTCCACGCTGTCACCCAAACTCAATGCATACTGAAATAATCCCATGGAACAACCTTAGCTGCTTGATATGGCTTGCAGCCTAGCAAGGCAGCTAGCTATAGCTTATCGAATCTTCCAACAGGTCTAGACAAATCATGAATTCATGGCTATTCATGACCTTGATACGACACTGTCACATACAACGATTCTGGTTGCATTTAGGGCTCCTTAACAACGTCTTGAGGCCTTTCCCTGATGACTTTAATGATAGAGCCTTCTTCTAGCTATGACATAGAACCTTACTAGATGTGGAGAGGTCACTTCTGGATAGTCTTTAATCTTACTTGACAATGTCTAGATGTCCTGGCTCTTGTGTGGATAAGTGTTGTACTTAACAGTGTATTGGAGCTTCTCTTAATAGCATATTAAAGGCTTCCATTGAACAATGTATTAAGGCTGCATTTGAAACCTCCTTTCTATGCTGAATTAGACATCGTTTAAGATCCAATTCTATGACTATGGCTAGGGCTTGTATTGACTACGATTAGGGCACATAAACCCTCCTTAAACTGCGGCCTAGTCTTTCATCCTCCATGACTGTGTCTATAGGGTTGGTTTCATTGACTGTAGTTAGGGTTCTCCATGGCAGCGTTAAGACAATGTGTATTAGAATTCTTTTAACGGCAATTAGGGCCTCCTTTAGTCCATGGATTAGGGCTTCTTTAGACTATGTATTGCAGCTCCCCAAGACAACAAATAGATCTCCTTCAATTTGCGGCTAGTGCTCTTCATTTGGCTACGGCTAGGGCATCATCCTCTCTGCAGTTAGATTCACTGTGGCTAGGGCATCGTATAAGACCAACGTACTCTTTAGTGTCTCTCCTTTTCCAAAAACCCAAGATGTGGAGAGGAGATCACATAAAGAGTGTGTATAAATGACTTCAAATCCTCTTATATTTATATTGAAATGTAGATGATGAATAGGCATGTCTTTTGGGCTTCTGAGCCTACTCAAGTTGCTATTTAGCTTGATAATAATTCCATAATCAAAACAAATTCATATCTCCATAAATACTTATCAGAATCGGATGATATTTATATCAATCGTACACCTCTCGATGAGAGGGATCCAATAAAAATATTAGCTTCCATAAATAAGCTGACCCACATTGCGTTTGGCCCTAGTTGCCAATTTTAACACTCCCTCTCAACTAGGGAGAACTCCATCCACTGATCCATATGTCCGACTGTACTATCTCTACCATCAGTGCCCTACACTGATCTGCCCAACTCTGCTGGCTCTGCTTTGCTTTGCTCAGCTCTACTGGCTCTACTATGCTCTACTAGCTTTGTTATGCTTTTCTCAGCTCTTCTCTACTCAACTCTATTGGCTCTGCTCTACTCAACTTAGCTAAGCTCTGCTCAACTTAGTTTTGCTAAACTATGAAGAAGAAGAATTGATCGAGAATGTCTCATACCATTCTCCACTGACCCGAAGTCAGTCTTAGAGTGCATACCAATGGTCCCAGACCAGTCTCAACTGACCCAAAGTCAGCGTCATAGTGGGTACCACTCCTACCACTAGTCCCAGACCAGTCCTCCACTGACCCAAATTCAGTCTCAGAGTATGTACCAATGGTCCCAGACCACTCTCAACCGACCTGAAGTCAGCATCATAGTAGGTAAAACTCCTACAACTAGTCCCAGACCAGTATCATTGATCCCAGATCAATGAAGGTCATCCTAGCATAGGGAGTACGGTAGTTACAATGATGTGTTCATCGGTACTACTATGGTCCCTATCCTCATTGCCCTGCTCATTGATCAGATGAGAGGTACTTCCCATGAGTCCCAGACTGCATGGGTAGGATACCTCGACAGGAGAAATAAATCAATCATGTCCTCACAGGAGAACTAATCATCCTGCTATAGAATTGCCATGGAGAACACATCATCCAAGCCTCACAGGAGAGTTAATCATCCTGCTACATAATTGTCATGGAGAGCACATCATCCAGACCTCACAGGAGAACTAATCATCTTGCTACATAGTCATCATGGAGAACACATCATCTAGACCTCACAAGAGAACTAATCATCCTACTACATAGTCGTCATGGAGAACACATCATCTATACCTCACATGAGAACTAATCATCCTACTACATAGGAGAGTGAATCATCTTGTCCCACAAGAGAGAGAATCATCTTGTCCTAGTATGCACCACCAGGGGAGGATGAGTCACGCTATGGTCATATGTTGCTCCAGTAAGAACCACAAGCCCCTAGAGCTCTCAGAGCTCAATGTATGCAACATGCAGGACCCTTTTACAAGGGTCTCTCGACGACTCCAAGTCGTTCGGGAAAATCACAAATTTGATCTTTCCCTGGGGCTATGTCAAAATGTCTGCGACTTGTACATCAGTCTCAATGTGATGGAGCCTCCTTGCTCCTCGAATTACCATATCCCAGATAGGGTAGTATCTGATGTCTATATGTTGGAGCAATCATCAAATACAGGATTCCTCAATAATAAAATCCCACCTCTGGTTGTCATAGAGAATCACAATGGTATTCATCATGTGTACAAATAGCTCACTGAAGAAATTCCTCAACTAGGAAGCTTCATACGAGATCATACTCGTAGATATGTATCCGTTCTTGGCAGTGGTCAAAGTCACCGACTTCTGTTTCCTACTCATCTAGGATATCGAAGTAGATCCCAAGGAGAACTAGCACTGAGAAGTGCTCTAGTGATCCTCCACACTGCCTGCCCAGTCTGCATTTGAATAATCATGTGGTTTCATATTTTCAGTAGTGTATCTCAATCCATGAGAGATTGTTCCCCAAAGATATCTCAGAAGATTCTTGGCATCAATCCAGTGAGGCTCAACCAAATATGAGCTCACCATGCTAACTACAAAACATATGTCCGAAATCCAACTCCCTCTTACTTCTGCAAATGAGAGGGTCTGCACTTGCCAGAAATAGTTTGTCCACATAAGGTGCCAGTATGAGAGGTCTATCATCCACAACCTTCGGGTAATGGTTTGGATTGGTTTCACTCCTAGTGAATCTCGGCTTCATCAAATAGCTATCAGTCTTCTCATACTACACTTGGGGTGTTTTGCTTCAAGCCATAGAGGGATTTTTTCCACTTGTATACATGAGATTTCCTGTTCATGAATCTCAAACTCCACAGGTTGTTCCAAACCTGTGGACCTGCTACATGAGGGGAATGGTCCCCTTGTAAAATTTTCCTTCAGTACATCTCAGACATGTACCTTCATGCTCTTTTTGAATTTAGGTATATCGGTCATCATCTGACTCATAGACCTCTAGTGTTAAGTCAATGGTCATGGTCCCCAATGGACTTGATACAACCCTGAACTCTAAAACATCTTTGAAAATCTATTTTCAAACATGTACCTTTCCATCGATGAGTGCCACCCTGAAACCTTAAACTTCCATTTCCAAGATGGACACTAGGTCCTTCTTGCGATAAGGTACATAAAAGAGATTCTGTAAATGAATCGAGTTACCCTCATTCAATTGAGGGGTAACATTCCATACACCCTTTCCAGGATATGTGGTATCGACTCCAAGTATAATCCCACGATTATTTATCTGATGAAGTGCCTAGGGTTCCTTGCTTTCTTTGAAGAGTCGACCATTTCTCCTTGATGAACTATATTACCCGTCATTCCCTTGACCCTAGAATGATTTGTTTATCTTCATCAAGAGAAGTGTCTCTGCCATTCAGACACTCCTTCGCATAATGGTTGAACTTATTGTAACCAAGGCATCTGCCTTTCCTTCCACCCTTAGAACTGAACTTCCCATTGAAGTGAACTTTATATGGGCTATTAGAAACTTCTGCTATGCCATAATGATAATATGCTCTACTTCGACTTCACCCTTTGTGAACTTAGAAGAGAGATGTGGAACCCATTGATCCTTGTACCTATTGTCTTTGGTGATTGTTATTTCACTCTTGCTTGGGCATTGTCTTCACCTAAGATCCAATACCATGTTAATTTTAAGTATGTTCTATGCTAGAGAAATTTATTTAATTTTTCACAGTTAGCAATCACATCAGCATTAACATAAACTACAGATAGAACATAAATATAAATCATAGAAGACAAGCCAAGACAAGAGGACATAGGATGTGGCGCTAACCAGGGACAAACCCCACAATGTGGGGAAGCCCTTGATCAATTCTTCTTTTATGTTCTTCAAAGTTCAACAGAGAAAGTGAGAGAGATAGTACATTTATAATAGAAGTCAACACTTTTACTTTTGATATCTGCAGAGATCAGTTGAAGACATATTGCTTCAACTGACTCTCCAAGGTGACTCCTTCACCTATCATAGTATTGCATCTCGTCCATTTGCCGCACCTTACCATGTAGCACCATTCTGCCCCATCACAGTGCTGGACCTAGATGACTGAGTTGCTCTCATCTTCATGCTACTCATCATGCTACATCTTCCTTGGTCTCATTCATCATCAAGCTGCCCATGCTTATGATTACATTCATCATGTGGCTGTCCATGATCCATGTATCATTGTGCTGGCCATGCACATGATCTCATACATCATGCTGTCCATATTCATCATGCTGCCCATATATATCATGCTGTCCATATTCATCATGCTGCCCATATATATCACGTTGTTCATATTCATCATGCTGCCCATATATATCATGATGTTCACATTTAAAGGTTTTAAATTTTTTATGTGGCCTCTGGCCCTTTAAAAATTTTAAAAAATTATTAAATATTTTTCGATTTATTTTGGTCACATTTAGTCTTGCTTAACATATCGAGAAATTCAGCTAAGGAATAATTAAGTTGTCAATCTAAAATTTCTTCTTAGTGTCTTTTGTGCTAAGGTAGGAGCTAAAGGTAATTTTTTTTTGTCTTTGTCATTTCTTTATAGTTAAATATGCTTAAATTTTGATATCTGAAGATTAACTATTTGAAAGTCGTAAATTTCCTAGATTTGGGATTTTAAACACAATCATTTAAATTCTAGGATCTAAACTGGTTAGCTTTTAAATTTCTTGGTTGATTAAGGTATTTGTATCTCTTGAAATTTAATTGCTAAGACATTGTGCATCTAGTGAAAATGATCATCATTGCTTGAATTATTTAATGCTCGTTACATGTTAGATATTTTGCAAATGTTTTCAGGTGATTGTTAAATAGTTTTATCGTGGAACTATAAACAGATTTCACATCTTTGTTTCCTAAGCAACAATTGATAATAAATTACTTGGATCATTGACTCCATAAGGCACTGGTATTAATCATTTAAAATCTAATTAAACTCTGAATCTTGCTAGGCCTTAATAAAGTATTTGATTGCCTCGCTATGTCTCCCGAACTGGTTGATTACCAGGTGGTTCTTCTTCATCCCATTTCTCCATAGGGTCTACCCCCCTTAGCGTTGCTATAGGGAGACAACTTAAACAAAGAGATTGGGGATTAGGGTGACAACCCTCAATCTGAGTGTTGTCATGGTGCCTAGACACTTTGTACGACAACACAAGGCATACTCAAGCTTCAATCCATGGAATTCCATTTTCCAATTCTGAAGTATGTATGCAAACTCGACTTTCACCTATAACCCAGAAACTCAAAACTTAGAAATTTCCTCTAGAGAGCTGATTTTAAATCAACGATATCTCGCTCATCTAAACTCTGATTCGGCTGATTATTTTTTTGAATTTGGGTATATTTTCCCAAGGAATCCAAATATGCAATTTGTTTCTGAAAAGTTTACACAGAAATGCTCAAGAAGTCTCTGCAAAATCTCAGCCCAAAAAAAATCTTACTCCAATATTATGTAGAAAAACATGTAGATTGACAAGCTCATGTAATCTACTAAAACCAGCGACAAGAATCTACGTCTACTGTTTACAGAGGAATCCCATAAACATTAAGCAAACAATAATCAATAGAGAAAGAGAATCAAAGGCACATAACACAATACATATCTAGCAAAAGCCACAACTCAAGATACCACTATCTGTTTTGTATTAATATGGAAAATGAAGATGAAATTACAATGCTTGTTCCCTCTAGAACAATCCTAGCACTCAAAAGATTGAATCTCCAACTCATAAGCAAGCTCAAGGCCAAATCTTAGCCAATTCACAATCTCTCCAAGTCTCTATTCCAAGGTGTAATTCCTATGAAAGATATCTTGTATTTAAAGGGAAAAAAAGCCTCTAAGAAAAGTGCAATCCCTCAAGGACCAGTTCCTGAATGCATGCACTCTTAGTGCAACTTAGAAAAATCTTAAACAATTAGTACACTATCCTTGCACTCTAGTATTAACTGGTGCTTTCTCAGAATCAACATGCATGAGTTTCTAATGGTGGAATCTTCAGTTAACTAGAGTAGCACTAATTAGGTCACTAGTGTCAGAACTGACTGTTTACTCACTATTAGTTCCTGAAACTGATTGGAACTAATTTAACTGGACTTAACTCAATGAACTGAGTTAACTAATTACAACTCATTCATAACTCATCCTTAACTCCTATAATTTATGGAGAACATATACATGTCTTCTAAGATTTCCAATTCAAATTTCCTAAATTAATTAGGTTAATTAAATTTAATTGATTATTTTCAAATTGCTATGAGAAAAGAAATCTATTTTAATTCACAGTTTAATTCAAGGAAAAATTAAAATGGAATTTCTTGTTGCCATTCTCAACACCAAGATCGAGTCATGATGAACTAGGAGCTGGAAGAATGTGAGGAATGTTGTAGCTAGGGAGCTAAATATTCCATTGGAAACAAAAGGTTGGTCGATATACCATTTTGTTGTTGGACTAGTGTTACATAGTAATTTGTCACCGACCAATTCCAGACACTGTCGGTCCGTGTTAGTGGAATCTACCTTGTGTCATGTTGTAAATTATGTGTCAATGTATTCCTTATCATCTGAGGAAGAATATCTCAGTTTACTTCTCCTGGAGTAGACCCTTTTTTACTTTTGTTTTTGGGTCGTCGCGGGATAGTAGTTGTTCCACCCGCGAAGATGGTCAAGATTTCACTAGCCCTAGCGAAGTCTTTGCTTTGTCTCTATGTTACAGCTGTGACGAGATACTTTTGGCAAGTTTTTTAAACTACTCGTCGAAGCGTTGAAGTGTAACAGCTTCATGGGCGATCCTAGGGTTGGTTGTTGGATCACATGAGCTCGCCTCTCTCCTTTGGGATGGTTGTTCCACCTTTTGTGCAACCTCTCAAAGGGATAATCTATTTCTCCCATCTTCTATGGAAGCTCCTCTTCCTATAAATACTTCCTCCATGACTGAGATTATCTAGCTTCAGAGTCCAAGAATTCAACAGTAAGAGTAGATATTTTTTGCTAGAGTGTTAAAGTGAGGGAAGATTTTAAGAACCCCCCCTAAATTTACATGTATAATAAATGGGCGAATCTCCATGGTATATAGGAAAAATGGAAGGCGATTTTATCAATAATATGATATGTATATATAATTTTTGGCGAATCTCTCACCAGGCATGGCGAATATTTTACTCAATTATAAAATCTTGTGTTTATTAAATACACAAATGAAATCATTGCATTTCTTTAAAATATCTTTTGAAATCAAAATTACCGAAATTACATATCCATAATCTAGTGGGTGTAAGATAAAATTCACTCGTGCCATTCACAAAAAGCATGAGAAAAAACCTAATACTATATATAAAACCAAGAAAAATTCAAATTCATCACTTCTATGTTCTTGTTTGCAATTAGAAAAATTATCCAAATTACAATCTGTTTACTCCACTTCTAGGGACCTCGTAACCACCCTGCCAATACACAAGTATGTTCCCGTTTGCAATTAGAAAAATTACCCAATTACAATCTGTTTACTCCAGCATATGTTGGAAAGTTATAGAAGGATGACTAGTGCAATCAATCCATTCCTTTTAGCCCTGGATTTGTTTGAGTTTAAAACAGAAGTATACAAATATACTTGTCCAAGGTCTATGCTTTAACCATTCACCTTAAGATGTTTTTACAATATAATTTCCTAAGTCTATTTAATGTCTTCATTATCATAAAAACCAACCTATATCCATCTTAACTCCACATCTACCACTCTTAGGAGTTGAAATCTATTTATCCCTCTCAGCACTTGATAGACCCAGAATTAAGATGGATCTCAGATGATAGAATTTCCCCTTTAAATAGTCTATGCTCACATGAATACCATGGTATTACCATGGGTCAATACTATGGGTTATCATAAACTTGGAGCTTAAAAATTACTATTAGTAATTTATAAAAACTAATAAAATTACTAATTGATTTTTATTTTATTTTTTATTTTAACCAAGTTAAAATGTTTAACATACATTAAATTACAACATCCATTTTTACTCTTGATCCACCAAGCCCTGAGAGTGATCAAATATTTTTTCACTCTATGCTAGTTTGCATATCACGATATTTGATACCTCTCGGGGCTTAGTAGATCCAG
Organism: Pinus taeda; assembly: GCA_000404065.3. NCBI lineage: Eukaryota > Viridiplantae > Streptophyta > Pinopsida > Pinales > Pinaceae > Pinus > Pinus taeda. The sequence goes on from APFE030298223.1 coordinate 32,472, forward strand.
AGTAAACATGGATCTATGCTGGTTTAATTCCCCCATTTAAATAGGTTACATCCCAAGTGAATACCATGGGTCAATACTATGTGCCATTTTTATTTTTATTAATACTAATATTAGGGTTAATAATTTTTTTTTCATGGTATTAATAATAATCTAGCCCATGGTATTTGGCCCATAGTATTTTGCCCATAGGCTTCACCTAAATATAATGCATTTTTTGAGTGTTTGTAAATATAAGGTAACTTATGGAGTAAATATAAAAAATATTTTATTTGATTACCATACCTCTCGTTTATTTATATTGTTATTAATTTACCATACCTCTTTTACAAATATGGTATTTGGCCCATAGGATTCACTTACATAAAACCTCTTTTTTGAGCCTTCATAAATAGAAAGAGGGTTATGGACTAAATATAAAAAGAGGTTTTATTTATTTACCATACGTCTAGTTTATTTATATTTTTATTTATTTACCATACCTTTTGAGTAAGTATAAAAAAATGTTTTATTTATTTACTATACCTCCACTTTATTTATATTTTTATTAATTTACCATACCTCTTTTATAAATATGGTATTTGGCCCATAGGATTTACTTAAATAGAACCTATTCTTGAAAATTAGGGAAAATGGAAAGTTGTAGCTCCTAATTGCAAGGGCTAAATTTATCTTTTTTACCCTCTCCCTTAAAATAAGGTGGGCTATTTGAGGCGATTTGTAAAAATTTACTATGATACAAAATATTCGCCCACTAAAAATTTAAAACCCCTTAATTTCACCTAAGGGTGAACATCCCCCCCTAAAATTTTCCATGGCTAGAGCCTATACTTAAAATATTGGTTTGTGGTTACCTCAGTTGCTTCCTTCTTCTGATAACTTCTAAGGAAAATTCTGAGTAATAACACCAAGGTTGGAGGACTACGTAGTAGGCAGGCTGAGCGGAAGATGATAAAGATGCAATCCCAAGAGTCGCCCGCAAAAAGTTGCACCATGGAGAAAGGTGTTGTGCAATGTAGCAGAAAAGTTACTGTTGAATTCATTGTTCATGACTTGGCAACCAGAAGATGGTTGAGGGGAGTGGGATGGTAGCATTTAAGGCAAAAATCTTTGAAGATATGCCACCAAAATAGCATTAGTTATCAAAATTTAATGGGAACGATCGAATTTGAATTCAAAACCCCCTATAAATTCCACGTTCCGGCCCAACAGAGAACACTTTGCGCCCTTAGAGTTGTTGTTGAATTTTTTGTCTATCGCTCATGAACCGAGCATTTTGGGAGGAATTCTTCGCACACATAAAAGTTTCTTTGGAAGCCCATGAGTTGTTGATGGAGAGGATGACTGCCACCAACCCTGCTGAAGCTTTGAGTTCAGAAGCCACTATATCCCACGCCCGAGGACCTAAAATATCCAGTGTTGAAGCCACGTCTACGATGCCCACAATGCCGAGGTCACCAAGGCCAAAACAATCCATGGCAAAAGATAAACAACCCGTTATGACATAAAAGAAACCTGCAGCAAAGGAGAAGCAGAAAAAGTTGGTACAGGTGCGTGCTTCCCCAAGGAAGCATACCGCAACAACAACCCAAAAGAAAGAAAAGAAACTAGGGAATGATAAGCATAAGGTTGTAGACCTAGAGGTGGAAGAAGACCAGGGAATGGAGGATATTGATGCTGAAGGCGCAAAACCTATAATGAAGCTCCCTAGGTATATCCCTCCGAGAAAGGGAAAAGCAAGATCACTAAAGACCCAGACTTTGAGAAATTCACCATCTCCACGCCCCTGCTACCTAAGTAGGTTCCTTTTGAAGGTTTGCGGCTCGCACAAGTCCCATTATTGAATATGGAGGATTGGGACCTCACAGATCATGATAAGTTTCCACACTTAGCGACGGAAAAGTACATGAAGAGAGTTTACTATGAAGAAATGACTATGACAGTGCTAGAAACAGAGGAATGGGTCTATGGTGTTGAGCAATCAGGATTGCTCAACTTGCTATGTGTTATAGACATATTTGGGCACATCAACCCCAAACTTATATGTCGATGTATTAGGGTTCATCAACCCCTAAAAGAGTTGTTTCATACCCTAAAGGAACATAGCCATCTAAATACATCATTCCCCAAAAGTTCCATCTGAGAAACCATCCAGAAACTACCTAATTTGAAGCATACTGACTGCTCAACTGGAAAAGTGCGATGCATATTGAGTGGTCTACTACCAGGGTGCGATGCATACTATTTAGGCCTTATATAGGGTGTGATGGGCGAGGATGGACAAATTTCCTAGACATTTGTCAGTTGATTTCTCATGAAATCTTCCAAAACTTTCTTCTATGCCACTTGCCTCTCTAAATTCGCCCAAGGATGAATAAGGGATCTAAGAAAATCCAATCCCTTTTCTTATGGAACCCATTGTAACAAGTGGAATGACACTAATCAAATCCCATGGATGACTCACAACATTGCAAACATCTATAAATGGACCCCTCATCCAAGAGATCCAGAGGCTGGAATATTGTGAATTGCAAGGAAGTTCTGATAGTTTGTAATTGAGGAAATAGAATTGTATTGTTGGAGTGATCTTGCTATTTCATGAGGTGAAGAAAGATTGAAGCTGGGAGGATGATGCTGGATCAGACAACTGGGTTGTAATTCTCCCTTCTATTAATAAATCTCTTCAAGTTTTCTTCCATATGATTGTGCAATTGTGAATGTTATCATTTGTGAATGCTATCATTTGTTCATTATATATCTGATTTTGTAATATTTATGTTGTAATAAATCACAATGCTTTGATGGTTCTTTGTTATTGTACTTGTGCAGGTACTCTCTAAGCGTGTTAAGTACAGGGAGGAGTTGCAGGATCTATCAAAGGGGAGAGAGATCAAGCAAGGGATTAAGCAGAAGTTCCAGGTTGGTTCCATTATCTTTCTCTTATCTATTACACATAGAAGAAATCATTGAATTGCTTTAAATTGTTGTTTCTAAGGTAGCTGCCAAACCTAGAGGGCTAGCATTCTTTAGGAATGCTAGTTTTCCCAGAAAAATTTTGATGACTCCGCTGGGGAATGAACATATGTTTATTTGTTGTTACTGTTTGTTTTATAAACTATAGACAGAATCTGAAGTCAGCCAAGTAGCCTTCAAACTGCTCTTGCTCTGCAATTGCATAGTAGATGAATGTTGCTTCAGTCAATTTGTAGTTTAGTTTATGAATTAAACGTTTGACTTACAAGCACATATAGATGCCCTTTTGGTAGCTCACTAACCTCTCAAGACATTCCTTCATACTTTTCTCTTTATTGTTCATCAAAACCCGCCTTAACTCATTGAAAATACCTCCAAATTTGAGCCAAAACCCATTTCAGTTGCGCTCCCTGGACCATCGCACTGTCTTCCACTCTAACTCAGTATGCATCGCACCTCCCAAATGTAGTAAGTGCGATGCATCTCAGTTTTTGTGAATCTCAGGTGCGATGATTGACTGAACTCTTTTCCATTCTATAAATTGAGGGGTTTTGATCTTGTTTTTAGTGTTGTTTGGTTGTTTTTCTACAAATGAACAATGCCTCCTTTACTGAAACTTGCATCACTTAGATCAGCCTCAATTACATTAGTATTAGTGAATTTTGTGTGTGTTTGTTCATCATTTAAAATCCTTTGTCAAAAAATTGTTTAAATCGATTTGTCGCTTTGATATAAAAAGTGTCGTAATTGTTGTTTTGTGTCAAAAAGAGAAGTGTCGTGAATTCTTCCTTCCCTTGATAGTCAATTGAATTTTTCTTCATGCATTTGGTTTGATTTGTTTATATTCGAAGTGTTGAAAGAATTTTTATTCAAAATTGAAAAGTGTCATTTTGAGTCTTCCTTTCTCTTTTGAAAAAAAAAAAATGTCGAAAATGTCATTTTGAGTGAAATATTTCAGATCTTTGCTGCATTAGTTTTCCTGTTTGGCATTTTTCACATTAAGGAGAACGAAAACAAATACATGCATTTTCATTTAGCATTTTTTTGGTTTGTATGCGAAAACATGATTTAGGGAATGCACTAGTGTGTGCTCTTTTCTCTTTGCTTAAAGCACTGTTATCTTCTCTCCCTAGTAGCTATGATTTTCATTGCTCAAATAAACAAAGATTGTTTATCATTGTAGATTGCATCTTAGGAATTTCAGATCATCATCACGTAGTGAACCATTGAAAGGAAAACTCTAAACAATATCAACTTTAAAATGGATTTCAGTGAACCTAATAACGCTTTGGAACTTAACGCAACATATCTAGAGGTTTAGGCTAGTGATGTGTTCCAACATCGTTAAAACTAGTGGCTATCGTTTTTATTGAAGGTTGGATGATTCCTCCTTGTAGTGTCCTATCTAGGGGGGCTAGATCGGTCTAAATTAATTGTCAACCAGGGTGTGTTTACTTAGAGGCGTGTGCCTAAAATATATAAGCATAAAGGATCTACTCTAAACCTATGACTCCTGAGTACAGTGCTGGGATTAAATCTATTGTTAAACTAACTAAGCATTAAATCATATGCTATTAACAACTAAAATGCAATTCATATCATGCTGTATATGACTATCTTGAAAGGCTCGGTCCCCTTACGGAGACATCAACATGCAACCCCTGTTCAATATCATTCAGCAATCATGAATATTTAAAGAAGGCATGTGAAGGAAAATTCATAACCATTATCCATATCAGTGTTTTATACACAACTCCGAGATCAAATCCTTTACGGGATGCAATTCATAATCCAGGAGAGGGTTATTCAACACATGTACAAACATCTAATTAACGCATTCATCACTGCAATCAAATCTCTGAATATATATATATTTCGCATTCAAGTTTCATTCAATTGAATTGACTATAAACGAAATTAAAACTACAATGTGAATATAATGCAAATATAAACGAAATGTGAACATAAACGAAATGTATGTCAGTATACCACATATGCAGGGCCCGTCCGCGTCTCTGGCACACCGATAATCACACCACGATCACAATATTAAAACGAAGTATGCAATATTAGATTGAAAAACCAAAGGTTCTGTTCAGAAGTGACAATATCAAAAACGTAACTGTAATATCAAACGATAGTGTATATGTGTGTAAACGAACATAGGTCCCGGTCTGGTCTTTTAATTACATGCGTTACATCCCTTGAAAAATGGATGTTTATCCATAGCAGCTGTTGCTGCTTTTGGTAAAACGCAGAGATATTCCTAATCGACTTATGCATAAAATCAAAATCAAAATAGGAAACAACTTAAAATCGAATGGACAAAAATTGAATGCTGTTGCTGCTTTGTGCCAACATGCCAGAGTTGACTAAGCGTTGACCGTGCAGATAGGAGGAATGTTTCCAATGCGGGATAGGTGC
>APFE030298223.1:58501-68561 GCA_000404065.3 Pinus taeda
AAAAATATGTAATAACAACAAAATTTTGTTCGCAGATGGAGGATAGGGGGTCTCATTACGAGCCAGCCTACCATGTTCATAAGGTTGTAACAAAGTGACATTCCCATTATGGCCACCACACCAGGGTTATGATCCATGGGATAGCCAAATTATCCTTGGAACTGGAGGTCTCATCACGAGCCGGCCTTATCACTTTTGCTACATCCCAGTGAATGGCAGTGTGGTTATCTGGTTACCACGCTAGCACAGTGATCTCTTCTGTAGAACAGGACTGAAACTCTGTAGTTATAAATTGAGGATTCTGGCTCATATGGGTTAAAAAGCAACCCTGCCGAGGCTATGGATGTCTGCTAGTAGCAGCGGCTCTGCTTATGGTATTGAAGTTATATCTTTTCGTCAATTATTATTATAATACCCTTTTCTTGTTTTCTTTTTATCGAAGAAGTTATTTCCTTAACTTTTTCCCTGTTTTGAACCTTTATGCATGAGAAATTGTTTTACGATCAATCACATCATTTTCAGCTAGAATACCGTCAGCAAAGCATCTTTTTAACATATTGTTGTCCCTTTTCGTTTTGCATAAACTATCATCAATCCAAAGCGTCCTATCTTTTATTCATAACTATCTTTATACACTCTGCTCTCATTATAACCATAACTCTCGTTGTCCTATCATTGATATGTGTACACTTCTTCATTTACTGTTGTATTGTTCATTCCCTTGCCTTGCCGTCAGCACAACACCTTTCATATGCTTTATGGTCATGGGATCCTTTTTCCAATTGGAGGGGGGAATGTATGCATTATGGGATTGCATGTGATATGATTACTACACTCTGCCATAACTTGTTGATCTGATAAGTTTTTCTGATTGAAATTTTTGCATGCATCTTAATCTATTGCTGTTTAAAACTAACACTATGGTTAAGAACATTGTATGCACAAGTGTGATTTGTTTACAGGAGAACAACAAGTATGGGCAGAATTCTATTCGTAACATGACCACATGATTGCCGCTAACAGAAGAGGCTCGAGCACCTCGTGAACGTGAACAATTCTTCAAACATTATGTCCTTACCTGGATTCCACCTTTTGCATCATCTTCAACACCAACTTTTCCTACATCAGCTTCAACAACTGTCAATACATATATGTCATTCCACATCTTTCTTTTGGAGGTAAAACTTGAGGTAAAATAGCATAATTTTCTGATTTATTACGAATTTAGGAGAATTTCATGAAAATCCATTTTGAGCATTATTTATCATCCTTCATTTCATAGTTTTTACCACTTCCTTTTTTTCAGCAACATATCATTTCCGAGTGTGGGGGAGTGTTCCTTCATTTATTTCTTATGAACACGTCATTCATATTCTTTATCATCCATTTATATTCTTATTCATTCTCAACACCTCCCTTATTCCATGTTGTTTTACACCAAGCATAGAATTCAACCACTAGTCACAACCACCTCTATTTGTTTTCTAGCATCGCATGAGGGCATGCTAATTTTTCAAAGAGGGGGAGGAATTGCTACGCATGATGGATGTTTTCTATTTTCTTTCTCATTTAAGGCATGCAATTTCAGACATATAATTTCAGTGTAGAAATTGATTTCCATAATATTTTTAAAACTATGAACTCAATTTTTGTGATCTCTAGGAAACACAGACATACTATTAAAATACACATGCCTAGATAAATTCAAGATAAATTGGTTCATAAAATTTCGGAAATCATGCACTCTCACCTACAACCATTTTGTTTATATCTCATGATCTGTGCATCAAAACAATCCGATTTTTGGATCATAGAGGCATTCATATATTACAAATCTATTTGCAACATTTCAAAAAAATCTGGTTTGTAGTTTTTGGGAAAATGGTTAATGAATGTTCTTGTTATTTATATTATATTTTTCTGCAACTTCATATGCACATAATTTGAACGTCAATGTAAAAGTTGTTATGCCTTCATTCAAGATTGCTAAAATTGAATATTCATTAAGTAAGGAAGAATTCATTTGTTCTATCCATTTCATGAGAAGAGATGAACATTTTTTTTATTGCTTGGTTAACACATGGTTTTTGTCTTTGGGTTGCATGAAGACATGCAATATATTCAGTTTTCGTTGCATGAGGACATGCAACATATTGAGTGTGGGGGTATGTTGGGCCGTTAATATGCCATTATTATTATCACTTTTTAAACACTTATCCCACCCATTTCCACTATTCTTCATCATGTCATTTATTATAATTTATTATATAAATCCATTTTATGGTGATTTATGCTCTTATATTATTTATTCTCCTTTATTTCTAATAAATTGATGATTATGCATGATTTTATCAATGATAGTTCTCATAAATCAGTTGTAACATTATTCACCATTTTTAGCCTCCAAGGTAACTTCCAGATTGAAGATTTGATTTTTAAAAGTGCCAACTCAAAAATTCGTTGGAATAAGGAGTGACAGTTTTTCCGTTGTGATTCTGAGCAAATGAAGACGAATCTGGAAAATCTGGAACATGGGTTTTGTCTAGAACGGGCCCAATTAACTTTGGTGAAGAACGGTTTGCCCAAATTCGGCTTGTACAGAGAGAAACACAGGTTTCTTTGAGCATGATTTTCTCAGATTTGCTGTTGCGACCGTCCTCCAAATCTCAGCTGCAAACCCAAATTCGCCTTGCTCTTGTTGGAAGTTAAATGGAAATATATTTTCTTGTTGATCAATTAGTTAGAATCAATCCAATTTTGTAAAAGAAAACATGTTGTAATTATCTATGTTGTAACTGCTCTCTGATCTTTCTCTATTTGAATGAAAACAAAGATCAGAGAGGGAGGACTTCAGAATGGAGGGATTCGAATGATGGAGAATTGATGATTTGAATTAGAGATTCAGAAGCAAGGATTCATGATAAGAGGAGGAAGGAAGGATTGCTTTATGGTGTAAGTCTCAAAGCTTGAACTATTGTAATGATTTCATCATTTAATGATTAATACATAATTTGGGTGTTGTTATTCACTCTTCTCCTTTTGAAGTAGTCCAACAGCGTCCGCTGGTGGCTAAGGGCCCAGCCTCTGGTGGAGTACGCTGTTGTTGTTGTGTATCATATATTTACATTTGCTTTTGTATCATTATAACTTGATTTCAGCGTGGTTTGCTTATCTTTATTACTCGGTAATCTGATATACCTTTCATATGCTATGCTATGCTCTGTTACGATTAATGCATTAATGGTTTTTCTCAGGAAATCTGTGTAATGACTCTGCATTGTATAATTGTATCTTTTCAGAGTTGATCGCATGCTTTTAGTCTCAACCAGTTATTTCTGTTACAGAGCGTCTGTGTTGAATATTACTGTCATTTGATTCATTTGAAATCCTGATTATTGGAATCCGAAAGTAATGTTATTCTATTTGGAAACATAGTCGTATTATCCTTAATTGTCAGATTACTATATTAGTGTGAGGTGTGCATATATGATCGATTATTGTCGTTCCATAATTCATCAATGAGTGTTGTTCCATAAAGTATATTCCATACAGTTTGCTTGAGGGGAAAAGAATGTTATATCAAAGTGTGAATTAGTTGGTTTTGACTCGCGAGATTTAGTTCTTTTGATTGTTGTTTCATTTAATGTTGTTCCATTTACTGCTATTCCATTTACTTGCATTTGTTGCTTTGGTGTGAGAGAAGGTCTAAGGCTGTAGTGAGCCTCAGCAGTCGCTGCCTAGCTCCCAGACCTATGGTCCATGCTCTAATTTCCTTTCCATCAGTTTCTAGAGGGATGGGTTATCGCTTCCGCACCCTTGACTGATAAGTTGCCTTGTGTGATTTTATCCTTTGAAGTAATTTAGTCATAGTTTAGTATCCGTCTACCCTTGTATTTTCATAATGCTATACTGAAAAACATTACTCTTGAGTAAATAGCCGCCTCAGACTGAGTACACTCTTGAAATAAAAAGTCATCTCTGGGTTGACAATTAATGTGAGGTAATTAGGTGTTAAAAGGACCCTTTTTATCGCTCCACAATAGTAAGAGCCCATTTTGATCCCTGGTGGTAGGCTGCGAAGATTGGAACTAACATTTGCCTTATTGGGGATGGTAGCTCCTTGGAGGTGTCAAGAACACCACAGACCAAGTGCCTCATCCATTGGGAAATACGGTCACAAACAGCTGTAAACCCAAAAAACTTGTACCAATCCAAAAACATATACATACTGCAATATGTACATAAACAAATACTGGAAACTGAAATGCTTCCTTGGGCAACTTATTTATTTACAAATATACCCTACTCTGATGTAAAATTGATGGATAAAGTAATGATGTAATGCCAGACCAACCAATCAAGCAGCTATGGCAACGATGATGCTAGGAAGTGCTTGAACTAGGACACAATTGGAAATGATGATAGCCATACATGCACAAAATGAGTCTGGCTGTGTAAAATACAATCTGGTTTGTCATTCAAACTGAAAAGATACTCCATATATGTAACAACAGGGTCATAGAAAGCAAACCATGTCTGCTTCCCTAACTCCTCAACATATGCTTCCTGCTGCAAACTGTCAATGCAAACATCCACGAGCAACCCTATTGTTTCTTGTTTTGAAGAAGGGAGAGTTTCCAAGAACCTTTTGGGATTTTGGAATTCATATGACTTAATTTGAACATCTATATACTCAATCTCCTTCTCAATTTTTTCAACCACTAACTCAAAGAAACCTGTTTTACTGTTAAGAGGAAACTTTAGAGATCTCAAGCATTGAAGCACATTAATGAAAAGTACCTCATCTATTTCAATATCCACTAACTGATCCCTAACTTCTTTTAAAACTTCACAAAACACAAGGTTTTCCACATACCCTACCATCTTATTTTAGTGCATAAACAGATCAATGAGCACTGAAATCTCTTAATTGAGTTGGAGTCGCTAGGTGAATGTTTCAGCCTTCATATGTCTGATCACCGTCCACCATCAGCAATCAAATCTGCAACTTGAACGATCTTTCTTGGAGAAGATTTGTTACCTCGTCCCTGGCAACGACACCAATATGTTAGCACTCAGAATGAACCTCAAGGCTAAGAAGAGATAATTCTGAGGCAACCACAGGCCAAGAAGACCAGAGAGGGCTCTCTCTTTGCCGACAAAATCTGGCTGCAATAAGTGAATCTTAGGCTAGCTATAAAGTACGTGGATTTGATTGAAAGTTGAGGGTCGAAAAAAACAAGAGAAGGGACCATTGGGCTATGGAATTGAGGCTAGTTTCTTCCAGCAAACTTGGGGCAAAGTAAGTGAAATGTTTAGCTAGATAAAATATGTAAATGAGAGAGGAGAAAGAGAAGCACAGGGTTACACAATAGTGCATCTAACAGAGGATGGATTCTAAAATGATAACCACTACATTAAACATCATAATCATTGTGAAAGGAGCATCGTGCGTGGATGGATTCCCAACACTTCCCTTAAAGAATGTTGTAGCAAAATTAACAGAAAAAAATTAATGGAAATGAATTTACAAGAAAAACATGCTGCACATTAAACACCGTGATGGATCCGAAATCTAAAGGGTAGAAACTATTCCATTAAAAATAATATTCAGAAAAATCTTTACACAGTCCAAAGCAACTTTCCTCCGCTGAAAAGTTTGAACCCTTTACACTCTGAAATTCATAAAATATATACAATTAGCTCATTCTTGTACTAAGAGATTTGAGTTTAACCATCTCCTTAAAGATAGAAACAGTTACATTAAATTTGGACCGAATTTATGAAAATAGGGTTCAAAGATAAACTCGTATCTCTTGAACCATGACACCTTTTACAAAACTGAAAAATGATTTTGTAGATAGGGTCATGCTTGAGAAAAACCTCTCTCAAATTTTGGAAATTTGTTTCTAGTTTCTCGGAATATGTGGCAAAAGCTAATCTCTAAAATAGGAAATCATTCAATATTTAAATTTGTAAAAATAGGTTGTAAAGATCTAGTCAAATATTCCAATTCATGACACCTGTGAATAAACTGAGATTTTTTTGTTATATGGCTCGTGATTGAAAAAAAACTCCTTGGGTTTCACAAAACTACGTTCCATATGTTGTAAAATGGCAGTGCACTTCAATGACTAAAACAGTAAAATAAATGTAAAATTTGTTTTGTTTTAATGTATGCTTCAAATATCATTGCATATCTCCCGCATAGTCACACTTGTGCATAAACTGAAGGAGGTTTGTGTTATTTGGTATGTGATTGAAAAAAACCTCTTTCACTTTTTTAAAATTCATGTCCATTACTTTAGAAACCGATTTTGTAGTAAACTTGTCCCTGTGTGCAGCAAATGACCTCAAAACATGCATAACCAAGAACAAATCATTCATTTCGATCATATCTTCTGATCCAGAAACCGGTTACGGGAGTGTCATATACCGTTGGAAATATTTTTTTGAGTTGCTTCAGATGGACATACTTAGGATATGATTTGCATTGAAACTCATGTGCAAAACATCTCTGAAAACAAGACATAGTAAGAGCCCATTGTGATCCCTCGTGACAAGCTACAAACACTGGAACTAACAACAACAACTACGAAACTATTCTTTGAAGAAGTGTTAGTACATTTTTGGATCTCGAAGACCATTATATCATATCCGAATATCAAGTTCCTAAGTGCATTTTGGTCGAGCCTCTAGTAATTGTTGGACACCAAGCTTACCATGTCGATTGCATTCCAGCCCTAGATTGATGGTTGGACATAGGTTGTAAACAAGATCATAGTGCACATACTATGCATGTAAAAATCTAATCATTTCATAACATGGGATTGTATTCTTCCCTATGTACAACCCATTTATAATAGAGCTCTTTATAATTTGACTGACCACAACCCCCTTCAAGTTGGCCTCAAATTCCAACCACTATGTCCCATTGAAGTTGCACTGCCTCTTGTAACTACATAGGGAGAATTTTCACATGTTCAATCCAATGCTAATAAAGGCACCATCTTTATTGAATGCATTGAACACATCCACATGTCATTATACATATGTCATTATTATAAATTGTAAAAAGAAGAAAAATAAAGTATTTCTAATCATGGGTTTCATGCTCCATTTATATGGTCTTCTAGGTCAAGAATCCATCTCATGCTCCTAGGATTTGTCAAAATTAAGAATATATTGATTTGAGTCAAGAAGGTCCTAGTCATATATAAAATACCCTTCCCAACAATTTGTAACCAACATAAATTATTATTTTTATGTTGAATAGTGTCTAGAGGCCTCTAAGACCAAATCGGCCTAGCCAGTCAAAGTCAACCTAGTTGTAGCCATTCACACCCCATAAAAGTGTATAAATGGAAAATAGTTCGACCTCATATCAGAGTGAAATGCACACACACATATTATATTTTGATCTGTGGTTAGAGAAAGGATGTGAAGGTCTGATCTAGGCTAGAAGAGCCTAGCGAAGGAGAAGGAAAGGCCCTTGAAGGATTCAAATCTTTGAAATCTACCTCTTCTAGTTCTGATGTGCAAAAACCCTAGGGCTCCTAGGGTTACCTCACGTACAAAAATTGCAAAAGAAGGTGTAGATCATGATGGGAGACTGAAAGGCTAAAAGAGCCTTGGTTTGAATATTTTTTGCTTCTCAACCCTTCAAGAGCTTGTTTTATTTTGGAGCAGGTCTCTTGGCTGGTTTCCTTAGTTGTTGGTGAAGTCTTTGTTTTGGTCTTGGGTGATGGAAGCCTCGTTTTGAATTGGTTCTATAAGAAGAAGAGATTTTTGTCTTGGTTTTCCCCTAGAAGAGGTGATTTTCCCTCACTGAGTGCCTACATCTTGTATTCATTGCTTTGTGATATTCAAGTTTTTTTTGTCAATTGTTTGATAATAAGAACATAGTAATAATAAAGAAGCAAACATAACATCACAAATAATTTTTATATAAAGAGAAATCAATGAACATGCTTCAGTGGTAGATTTCTGTTAAGTTATGTTATGTTCTATGCTTATAACAGTTTACTTCTTTTTCTTATTATATTCCACCGATTAGCAATCACATGTACATAAAGTAAAGTGTAGATAGAACATTAAAGAATCGACAGAAAACAAGCCAAGACAAGAGACACAAGATGTGGCGGCTAGCCAGGGACAAACCCCACAATGTGTGGGGAAACCCTTTGATCAAATCTTCTTTTATCTTCAATAATTCAGCAGAGAGAAATAGTACAATAAATCTGATTCATATCAGCAGTAGCAAACCCTAAATAGCATCAGCATTACCGACTTTATTATCAAACTAGGGCAGACGATATCTCACAAACCGACCATCGGATTGACTTCATTCCACCACCAAAAGTTTCAGCTTCCAGAGGAGGTTCAGATGAAGCTACAACGTAGTTCTAAAGAGGAGATCTTCTAGGCCACGCAAATCAATCTTTACTTCTGCAGTTGTAGCTTCAGTTTCAGCAGTTTCTGGCTTCAAACTAGGGTAGTCAATATCTTGCAAACCGTTCATCGGATTGACTTCATTCCACCACCAGAAGTTATGGCTTTCAAAGGAGGTTCAGATGAACCTATAGTGTAGTTCCAAAAAGGAGATATTCTAGGACACGCAAGTCAATCTTTACTTCTGCAGTTGCAGCTTCAGTTTCAGCAGTTTCCGGCTTCAAACTAGGGCAGTCGATATCTTGCAAACCGTTCATCGGATTGACTTCATTCCACCACCAGAAGTTGAAGCTTTCAGAGGAGGTTCAGATGAACCTAAAATGTAGTTCCAAAGAGGAGATATTCTAGGCCACGCAAGTCAATCTTTACTTCTGCAGTTGCAGCTTCAAATTCAGCAGCTTTCGGCTTCAAACGTGAGAGAGAGAGAGACCCATTTCAATGCAGTAGAAAAGAGACTCATATCAGCGTAGTAGAGAGAGAGAGATGGGATGAGATGAGTGAGTCCAAATGAGGAAAAGTCCTCTTATATTTATACACAACGTTGGTGGGTGAATAAATGCGACTGTTGGGCTTCTAAGCTTACATGAGTTGTAGGTCAGCTTGATAATAATTCCATAATCAAAATAAATTCATATATGCATGAATACTTATCGGAATTGGATGATATTTATATCAATCCTACACATCTCGACGAGAGGAATCTAAAAAAAATATTCTTAGCCATGAATAAGATGACCCACATGAAGTTTTTCCCTAGTTTCCAATTTTAACACTCCCTCTCAACCATGGAGAACTTCATCTGCAATCTGTCTATCGGTCGTTACTATTCATCCATCAAATGCACTGCCCTATATAGCCTGACCCTTGCATTGCTCTGCTCAATTCTGCCTGATCTGCTTTGACTTGTTCTGCCCTGTACTGATCTGAACTGTTTTGCTCTATTTTGCTCTGCTCTTGCATTGTTCTGTTCTACTCTGCTTTTGTCTGAATTATGAAGAAGAAGAAATGATCAAGGATGTATCATACTGACTCAAAGTTAGTCTCAGAGTATGTACCACTGGTCCTAGACCAGTCTCAACCAACCCGAAGTCAGCGCCATAGTGAGTACAACTCCACTGGTCCTAAATCAGTATCATCCTCCACTGACTCAAAGTCAGTGTCAGAGTGCATACCACTGGTCCCAGACCAGTCTCTGCCGACCCGAAGTCAGCTTCATAGTAAGTACCACTCCTACCACTGGTCCCAGACCAGTATCGCAGTCTCAAAGAGTGTACCACTGGTCCTAGACCAGTCTCAACCGACCCGAAGTCAGCGTCATAGTATGTACCACTCTCACTGGTCCCAGACTAATACTGCACTGACACGAAGTCAGTCTCAAAGTATGTACCACTGGCCCCAGACTAGTCTCAACTGACCCGAAGTCAGCGTCATAGTATGGTACAACTCCTACCACTGGTCCCAGACTAGTATCATTGATCCCAGATCAATGGAGGTCATCCTAACGTAGGGAGTACGGTAGATACAACAATGCGTCCATCGGTACTACTATGGTCCCTAACTTCATTTCCCTGCTCATTGATCAGATGAGAGGTACTTCCCATGAGTCCCA
>APFE030298223.1:69974-102059 GCA_000404065.3 Pinus taeda
TCTATGCTAGTTTTCATATCACGATATTTGATACCTCTCGGGGGTTAGTAGATCTATTATGGTTTAATTCCCCCATTTAAATAGGCTACATTCCAAGTGAATACCATGGGTCAATACCATGTGCCATTTTGGTGAATACCATGTTCCATTTTTATTTTTATTAATACTAATATTAGGGTTAATAATGTTTTTTGGATGGTATTAATATAAAAGATAAAAAAATGTTTTATTTGTTTACCATACCTCTCGTTTATTTATATTTTTATTAATTTACCATACCATTCATAAATACAAGGTGACTTATGGAGTAAATATAAAAAAATGTTTTATTTGTTTACCATACCTCTCATTTATTTATATTTTTATTAATTTACCATACCTCTTTTACAAATATGGTATTTGGCCCACAGGATTCACTTAAACAAAACCTCTTTTTTGAGCCTTCATAAATAGAACGACGGTTATGGACTAAATATAAAAAGAGGTTTTATTTATTTATCATACGTCTAGTTTATTTATATTTTTATTTATTTACCATACCTTTGAGTAAGTATAAAAAACATTTTATTTATTTACCATACCTCCACTTTACTTATATTTTTATTTGTTTACACCCTTGTATGTATATAAGGTGACTTATGGAGTTAATATAAGAAATGTTTTATTTATTTACCATACTTCTCATTTATTTATATTTTTATTAATTTATGATACCTCTTTTATAAATATGGTATTTGGACCATAGGATTCACTTAAATAAAACCTATTCTTGAAAATGGGCGAATGGAAGGTTGTAACTCCTAATTTCAAGGGCTAAATTTACCTTTTTTACCCTCTCCCTTAAAATAAGGTGGGCTATTTGAGGTGATTTGTAAAAATGTACTATGATACAAAATATTCGCCCACTAAAAATTTAAAACCCCTTAATTTCGCCAAAGGGCGAACATTCGCCCCTAAAATCACCCCTAGTTGAAGTAGCCTCTCATGTAACTTAGCTTGGGATGGTTTTGAGTGGAGTTAACTTGATTATAAGAGTATTCTAGCGTTAGCCTTTGGGTAGGAGAGAGAGTTGTTCATCTTTTGGGAGACATTATACCACTGAATGCTTGCAGGGACATGCTGGCAAGACCCTTCAAGGAGGCTTACGACGTCAAGGTTTGGTTGTAAGTTCTACTTTGATTTATATTAATACAAACCAACAACTTATTTTCTATATCATATGTCGAAATGTGTAATGATAGCTTGAAGCTCCTTGACTTTTTAAGTGGATATTTTTTGTTGTACTCTATTATGTTCATGGTTGTGTTCTGTATGTTGATTTTAGGTACAAGTGATTAGAAGAACGAAAGTTGGAGAAACACAATAGGAACTCCATAGAATGATAGTTTGAAGGTAAGCCTTCATGGCATCAACTTTATATGGAAATTTTGTTTGGTATTGTATTTGTTGTGACTAGACCCACTCTAGGGCTAGAGGGGTTGCCTCTGTCTGCAGAGGGAACTTGCCTATATCACAAGTTGGTGACCATACTGGGGACCGATTTGTTTTTTTTCCCTTGAATTGAGTTTGTTATTGGTTTATTGTCTCCTTTACATTTGGGATAGATTTTTCATGTTTTGGGTTGCTTTGACTACTCCTGGAAGTCTTCCTTCTGTCATGAGTGATAGGTCTACCCTTCCCTCAGCTAGTTTTTGAACTTTTTCCTTTGTTTTAAGGTCGTTGCAGTTTATTTTGTGAAAATCGCGAAGATAGTCATTCCTACATTATCTATTTAGGTGCACCTTTTGTTGTTTAGTGCGTTTAAGTCACCTCACAGTCGTGAAGAGCTCTAAAATCGGATCGACGCTGTTAATTGATGTACTTCGGGGATGACGTTGCCAAGTCGATGGTTAGGGATGTGCGATGTTTTATTGTCGGTGCATGTTGTCCATTTTATGCTCACGACGATTCCTGTAGGTTTCAATTTTTAGTTTTTTCTTGTTGATTGGACAACGTGTCCTATCTTTTTGAGCTTCTCTTCTACCCTTTATTATGTGTCAAATTGTTGATTACTAGGATATTTGATTTCGAGTTCTTTGTTCGAACTATGTGGCCTATTTCCCTTAGGGTTTCTTGAAACATTGGTTTTCTTCGATTACTTGTTCGTTTGATCTTTGGGCGGTGTTTGGCACAATCCCTTGCTTAGTTTGAGGCTTCTCTTTATTAATTGTTTTTTCATATTCTTGAATGGTATGTGCCGTTTAGTTACCAAAGCTTTCAAGTCTTGGTCATTTGGTTCCCTTCCTTCACTTGTCATAGATCACATTACTTCCCGGTCAGTGAGAAAAGCTTTCCAGTTTTGCAAAAAGAAATGTCTTCTTGGTTTTGAGTCTTTGATTCCTTTTAGAGTACAATGTTTCTCTTCATTCATTGAGTGATTTCATTCGAGAAAGCTTAAAACTAGTATATTTTCGAGTTTTGCATTTGGTTGCTTGCTCTTCATTTGAAAAAATCAAAATATTGCATTCATCTAGTGTTAGGAAATATGAACAACATTTTGCATTAGTAGGTTCTTTCCATTTAGAAATTGAAAACGAAGAATGTGTTGTTCATTTTCTTTATTAGGTTTCTTGCATTTCTCTTTCCTCTTAGTTGGTTTGCTTTCATTTGCTTGCTTGTCACTTTGGATGCTTCGAAATGAACCTCTGACTTTGCCTTAGTTAGTCGTTCATTGAAAAAAATGGTTTCTTCACTCATCTAGTTGCATTCTAGGAGCTTTCGAAGATACATTTGGTAGCGCCTTGAAACTGAAATTTTAATTCATGATTAATGACTAAAATTCATTGAATCAATATAAAAACACATTGGAACTTAACTTTTATATCTAGAGGCATTAAAATTAGAAACTAGGGCCAAAATCCATGTGGGTCATATTATTTATCGCAGCTGATATTTATATTGGATCCCTCTCATTGAGAGGTGTAGGATTGATCTAAAGATCGTCCGATTCCGATAAGTATTTATGAAGTTATGAATTTGTTTATGTTATGGAAAAATTGTTAAGTCGGCCAACAACTTGAGTAGGCTCAGAAGCCCAATAGATGTGTCCATTCATCATCCACGTTTTAGTATAAATTGGTGAGGACTTGAAGTCATTTTAGACATGTATTATTGAGGTGATTTGCTCTCCACGTCTTGGGTTTTTGGAGAAGGAGAGGACCAAAAGAATACACTGGCCTAGGAGCCCTAGCTGTAAGATGATGCCCTAATCTATACGCAGACATAAAAGACCTTCTACGCAGGTAGTAGAAATATATATATACAGTGGTAATAAAGATATATATACACACTGAAATACCCAACAATATATGCACAAGAGGGGGACCTTATGCAGTTAATAAATGAAGACATCCATGCAGTGTATACGTTGTCATGAAGACAATATATGCACAGTTATGGAAACCCTATACACTGAGAAGGCAATGAAGACATCCACGTAGTCACATACGAAGATATATATACGCACATTTATGGAAGCCTAATACACTGGTCATTAAGACACTTATACGCAGAGTACAGGATAACGAAGCTACAATCATAATAATGGAGCTACATTAAGGATAATGAAACTGCAGTCAAGGTAATGGAACCGCAGTCAAGTTTGTTTCATAAAGAAAATGAATCCGCATTTTATGTGGGATAGATATAGGGTTTGGTTACGTCCTCCGATAGGTTAAGGAACTAAAGATTATCCATTCTCGGCGTAAGCAAGATACATTACAATCCAACTATGACTCGATGATGACAAGTATCATATATATGTATATGATCATGATCAGTAATAGGACTGCATAATGATGTAAAGGGAAGCATGATCACGATGATCTAAAGGGCAGCATGAACACAATTATCTAAAGGGTAGCATGAAGAATGAGACTGCATGCTGATGTATGAGGTAGGATCAACAAGACTGCATGTTGATGGATGAGACAGCATGACGATGTATGATGCAGCATAATGGGCATGAGAAACATAATGATGAATAGGGCTGCATAATGATGGAAGATACATAATAATGAGCGTCATGATGATGAATAGGGATGCAAAATGATGGAAGATACAGAATAATGGGCAGCATGATGATGAAAGCAGATGAGATATTGCTACATGGTAAAGTGTAGTAGATGGATGAAATGGATAGGTGAAGCCATCACCTTGGAGAATCAATTGTGTCAGGCTAGGCAGTAACTCCTCAAAACAATTCGTATATTATTCCTTCAGGTTGGTATTTATTATATACATGAGGGAGAGACTGTTCACTTCATCTCCCGATGAATCTTCATATTTCTTATTATTTATTTACATTAATTACATTCACCCAATCCTGATGATTAGGTGTCAACATTCCACCCCCTTAATCTGAATGGATGTTGGTGAGTCCAAGCATCATTCTGAATCGTCCAAGCTTTTCTCTTCCAAGCACTTTGGTGAAGATGTCTGCAATTTGCTTATTAGTGGAACAATGACAGAGATGGATTGTTTTGGCCTCAACATGATGTCAAATAAGATGATATTTAGTATTGATGTGCTTCGTTCAATCATGGAACTTTGGATTCTTGGCCAACTTTATTGCAGAGGTATTGTTAATCATGAGTGGAGTTGATTGTACTTGTTTTACCTGCAAATCTTCAAGAATTTTCCCGAGCCACACAATTTATTTTGTTGCTTCAGCTGCTGCCACTTATTCTGCTTCTATTGTGGAATTTGCTGGAACTTATTGTTTGCATGATCTCTAGGAGACAACTCTTGATCCAATACGCATAGCATATCCTGAAGTAGATACCCCAGTTTCTTTGTCTCCATCGAAGTCTGAATCAGAGTATCCAATCAAGCTGAAGTCGTCCACCTGTGTATACTTGATTCCAAAGTCTTGAGTTCCCTTCAAGTACCTTAGAACTCCTTTTGCAACAGACCAATGTCCCTCACAAGGCTTTTGCATAAATCTGGAGAGGATTCCAACAACAAACGAGATGTCTGGTCTGGTAGTAGTCAGGTAGTTGAGACTTCCTAGAAGTTGTCTATAATTTGTTACATCCTCAAATTCTTTTCCTTCAATAGATGTGAGATTTAAGTACATTGGAGATCTGTTGAACAGGTTTGGCATGACAGAATGCAATCCTCTTAAGATAGTAATGAACATAGACCAAATCAGTCATTTCAAAACTTTCCCCAATTCCTTCTTTATGGATGCAATGTAGTTTTCATTGTTCCATGTCATCAAAATATCATCTACATATGCCACAAGATATATAATTTTTTTTCCAACTTTCTTGACAAATAAAGCTGCATCATCAAGATCATAATGTTTGAAATTGAGTTTCAGAAGATGCTCAGTTAGTTTTTCATACCAGGCTCACGATGCTTGTTTGAGGCCATATAAGGACTTCACAAGTTTGCATACTTTATGTTCATGTCCTTTCATAGTGAATCCTTCAGGTTGGGACATAAAAAAATTCTCTTTTAGATCTCCATTCAAGAACGCAGTTTTTACATCCATTTGATGGACTTTCCAACCGTTCTAAGCTACTAGGGCAAAGAGTGTTCGGATGGTAGCCCATTTTGTTGTGGGGGAAAAGGTCTCCTCATAATAGACCCCTTCCTTCTATACAAAACCTTTTGCCACAAGCCTTGCTTTGTGCTTGTCAAGTGAGCCATCAGCTTTATACTTGTTCTTGTAGACCCACTTGTAGCCAATTGGTTTGGATCCTAAGGGAGGATCAACCAGCTTCCAAGCATTGTTCTTTATGAGGGAATCATACTCCTTTTGCATCACTTCTTTCCATTCATCATTAGAAGTAGCTTCTTTAGAGGAAGTTGGTTCAAAATCTATAGACAAGTTCAATTCACAATCATAAGAAACATCCATATCAACAGGTGAATTAGAGTCATCTACATCACCTCCATTTTTCCGGTTTGAATTTCTAGTTCCTATCTTTCCAACCTCATCAGGATGAACACTTTCAAGTGTCTTTATCAGCCACTTTTGGGGACCTTTCTCAGATGGTCTAGGCTGCTCCATTGATTGAGTTGGGATTGAATCAATATTGAGTCTACTAATTCTATCAATCACATCACTTAAAGCATCATCCGTTGTTGGAGTTTCATGTGGGGGAGAGTGTTCTTCATAAGGAGATTCCACATGTTAATCTAGTATAGGAATCCCCTCTTCAAGATGTGGAATATGATCATTGAATTCTTGAAATGATTTTGCATTTGCGAATCTATCCAAGTGATCAAGTTGCCGCTCAAAAACACTGTTAGTTTTGGATGATTCAAGAAAAATTACATCTCTAGATACAACAAAAATTTTATTGACTTCATCATAGAGACGATATGCTTTGGAGGTGTTTGAATACCACAGGAAGATACACTTATGACTTCTTTCACCAAGTTTGTTTTTATGTACCTTTGGTATCAAGGCATACAGGTGGAACCAAAGACCCTGAGATGCTTTATTGAAGGAACATGTCCATACCACATTTCATATGGAGTCTTGTTTCTAATAGCATTAGATGGAAATCTATTCTTTATATATGTAGCACATAGAATAGCATCAGCACAAAACATTATCTTTACATTTTTGAAGAAGATCATGGATCGTACCATATTTAAGATTGTCCTATTCATTCTTTCAGCTACACCATTTTGTTGGGGATTATAAGGCACAATTGTTTGATCCCATGTTGGCGAAGATAGTTTTCAAATTCATTTGATGTGTATTATTTTCCATTATCAATGTGAATAGACCTAATATGAGATTGTGCATCATTTTCAATCCATTTATGAAAGTTCTTAAATGTTTGAAAAGCATCATATTTGTTCTTCAACAAATAAACCCAACACATTCTAGTGTAGTCACCAATAAATGTCATCATATATTTATTTCCATTTGCAGAAGGAATAGGCAGTGGACCACATAAATTTGAATGAAGGAGTTCAAGTTTTCTATGTGCTCTTGAATGTGAATCATGAAAACACTGTTTGCTATGCTTTCCTAGAATGCAAGCATCACATTGCTTAAATTTCCTAGGAATTGTAGGCAAACCAGCAACACCATTTTTCTTCAAAAAGTGGAGGCTTTCATAGTTCAAATGTACAAATATAGCATGCCATAATAAACTTGATGGAAGTGTACCTTCTTCATAATGAGAATTGTATGAGAAACTTTGTGCACGAGCAGAGGTACCTTGCAACTTGATAAGCCTTTATTCTTATATTCCCCTCATGACAAGCAAGTGGTCACATGCTTTTCTCACCTCAAGCTTGCTATCAAACATATGACTGGAGTGACCTCGCTGGCGGATGTCAACCAAGGACAGTAATTTTCTCTTCAGTTATGGGAGATATAGAACATGATGCAGAAGAAAGTCTGGAAGACTAGGCAATTTAAGCTTGATTGTGCCAAGCCCTGATGGCTTGATTTTCGATTGGTCTGCAAAGTATACTGCTCCATCAACATTGTAAGTAAATTATTCAAAAAAATCTTTTCTATGAGTCATGTGGAAAGTTGCTCCTGAATCAAGCAACCAATCATTTTTCCAAGAAGCAAGTGAAGCATTAAATAAATCTTCATTTACTCCAATATTACATTGTGCCACAACATAGTGAGTGGATTCAGGTGCTTTACCTTTATCTGTGTCATTAGTTTTACCTTTCTATTGGTTTCTTTGCTGCTCAATTTTGTCCCATGGTAACTTGCATGTAGAGGCATCATGTGATCCATTTCTTTTGCAGCGTATTTAGTGCAAATCTACCTTTTCTCTGTGAGAATTTCTGCCTCCCCTACCTCTGAAATCTCTTCCACCTCTTCCTCTGGAAGAATCTTGAGCAAGATTATTTTCTCTATGTGCAAGAAGATTTGTCTTCTTTTCCAAACCCTTCTCGTTTTCAACTAACTTCTCCATCATAAAAATGTGAACTGAGCCCAAAAATAATTACAATATTCGTATCAAAACACTAATAGTAATTTTCTGTCTTTACAAAATGGAATCAACTGCAAGCTCTCAATATTCATATATCATAAGGAGAACTCCATACTTCAGAAGAAGAAGTCAACACAGAAATTATGAATCAAACATTAAAAAGGCACCAAGCACCAAGCATGGTCACCAAGCTCAGGGTAAATACACAAAATTTTACAGCGTAAATACCAACAACATCCTCAGTGTCCTAGTTGCACCATGTAGACGAAAAAAAATAATTTTTTTACCATACTTCCACATTTAGCCTTGAGCTTCTGCGTTTAGCTTCCCTCTCAGCTATTCGCACATTAAATTCCCCAGAAAGCATGTCTTTTATGTCAATATTCCAGTCAATACTCAGAGTATTAAAAACACACATAATAAATTAGGGCTACATAGTATGATAAACCAGGAGTGGGACTGCATATATAAATTGAGAGCTGGAGCGGATTAGTAGCAAAGTATAGCGGGAGATAGAAGCGCTTATGGCTGGAGTGAATATGAATAAAAAATTGGAGTTTGGTTCTGCTGCGCAGCGGGGAGAGACGACATATGGTGTGGCAGCATAGTGAGAGACCTGTGTGAGGCACTGGAAACGGAACCAGTAGCTAACACCACATTGTAAATGTACATAATGTATGGGCATCAAATACCCCAACGAATACCACAACACAAATAGATATATTGGCAGCGTTAAACAATAATAACTATCGAAGTAGCCCCATGAAAACCCGCGAGGTAGCACCCCCCAGATCGAAGCTATTCATTATCCAACAATTTAATTCATCATCACATTTTCCTCTTGTAACTTCTCAACCCCACAAACAACAACTACTACTGTGTCTTTCTCTTTAAAGAAAAGTCGACCGGTTGGAGAACACTATAGAGCATAACAATAAGTTTCATAGATATAGTAGAGGGAAATCTTAACCTCACCTCATCTCCATGAAACCACTAGAATCAATGCTCGTTCACTTCTCTCTACCTACCTCCAACGCCTATGACTGACAAATCCTCCAATGCCTCTGACAACGTCCAAAAGGTATTACCAGATGTTGGGATATTTTAGAAGGTGAGCAGCGCAGCGTATGGTGAATATGAATAAAAATGGTCAGAGAAGAGGATATAGAAAAATGGTTATGGCAGAGAGCCCAGAGAAAATATGGTAGAAAAACTGATACAAGGAGTTACAACTAATTTTAGGAACCTGGGAGCTCTGATACCATGTTAGGCCAGGCAGTAACTCAAAACAATTTGTATATTATTCCTTCAGGTTGATATTTATTATATACATGAGGGAGAGACTATTCACTTCATCTCTCGATGACTTTTCATGTTTCTTATTATTTATTTACATTAATTACATTCACCCAATCCTAATGATTAGGTGTCAAAAAACTGAAGCGGAATGTCTTCAACTAATCTCATGTATCATTGTTATAGGAGATGATAGATGCTCAGATCTAGATAAGTCAAAGTGTTGACTTCTATTGTAAATGTACTTTCTCTCTTTGCTGAACTTTGAATAACATAAAGAAGAATTGATCAATGTTTTTCCCACATTGGGGTTTGTCCCTAGCTGGCACCACATCTTGTGTCCTCTCGTCTTGGCTTGTATTTTGAGATTTATATTTATGTTCTATCTATAGTTTACTTTATGCTGATGTGATTTCTAATCTAGAAAAGAATTTAAATAAATTTTTCTAGCATAGAACATACCTAAAATTAACAAGAGGTCTAGGCTAAAGACGTGTTCTGGCCTCGTTAAACCTAGTGGTTGTTGTTTTCACTAAGGTTGGGTGATTCCTCCTTTTGTGATTCAATAATTACTAGTACAAACTTGTGCTCCCTGTGTCGTCACATATATGATGGGAGACCCCACTAGGTTGCAATTCTCTTATCCATAGGAAGCCAAGTCGGCCGCCTTGTAGACGTGATACACCCAACACAAAATTCGGGGCTATAGCCTACTCATACTTCTTGGTTCATTGGGAGGTATTATGAAATTCACGCTTGCCTCGTAAAACTTTCTCCTAGAATTCCACTATTCACTTTCATTCCCTTTTAACTCTTTAAAAGTAAAAGGATCATCTAAGCACTTGTCCTTTCAGGCTCTTTAAAATTCGAAGGAGACTAGAGTCATCTTTTTCCTTTTTTCTCGACTCTATAAACATGAAAAGGCAAAGTTTTGTTCTAGCATCATAAAATTTATTTGCCCACGATAACATCATGTCTGTTAAAGTTTATCCACATCATGAGTAATATCTTTGAAAAGAAGTTAAATTCCTCCTAATCATATCTTCTCTTATGGTCTTTTGAGTTTAGGCCATCCCGGTGGACTCATCTGTTCTATTGTCATTACCAAGTGATGAAGAGCCTTCTTCCCCCATCCCATCGGAGGTGCCATCTGTTAGTGACTCTCTTGCTATTGTTCCAAGTGTTCAGCCTCTTGCCTCTTAAGCTCCAAGCGGACAACCTTTTGATAACAATTGGACTCCTCCCAACGTTTGGGAATTTTTAGACAAGGATCCTCCATCTACTCCCCCTGGTTCTTTGGTTCCTATGGCCTCTTTCGACATGGATGAATTGAGTCCCATTAGTAGTCAAGAGAGTCTTGTGTCAATTGGTGGTCACTATTGTTATTGGGATATCTTCCAGACCTGCTGATGGTGGTCCTTCACCTCTAGCATCTGAAGTCATCCAACCTATGGGTAACATACCTATCTCCTCAAATTCCATTTCGGGGGGATTGTCCTATGATCAATATCAGTTTTTTCTTCAAAATCTAACTTATAACCCTCTAGGTTCTCAGCAAAATTCCATTCCACATAACCCTCCACACTATTACGATCACCATGGAGCCCATATGTATTATACTAGACCTCTTCCTCATATGGCTCCAATTGATAGTCAAATTCCACCTTCGGTTTCCTGGAATCACACTACCTACCATGGCTCACAAGGACAACCCGTTCAGGGAAACCCTTATGCCTTGGTAGGGCAGACTCATAGTTAGTAAGGGCAACCTTTGGGTTCACAAGGACAACCCTTTTAGGGACCACCTTTATCCCAAACAAGTTCATCTTCAGTGTATTCAAGACAACCTCCTTTATCCCAAGTGAAACCTTCAGGTTAAGTAGGTCATCCTCAGTTCTTGCCAGGCCAAGCTGTTTCCCAGCAAGGCCAACCTTCTGATCAGTTAGGTCAGCTCTATTTCCAACAAGGCCAACCTGCTGCTCAGCAAGGACAAACTTTTGGTCATGTCAATCGAGCTAGTGGTCAACTTGGTGTTCAAATGCAAACTGGACCTCAAGCTCAAGCTGGTCCCCAACCTCAACCGAGTCCCCAGACTTAGTTTGGATTCCAAACCCAACCTATCTATCAGATACAACCTGGGCCCCAAGTGCAGTTTGGGCCTCAGTTTCAGTATGGTCCTCAAGTACCTCAGCAACCCCAAGGGAAATCTCAGGGTAATCCATATCAGAACTATTAGCAAAATCAGGTTAATCCTTATCAGAATTTTCAGCAGCCATATGCTACCCTAGTTGCTCAAGCTGGTCATCAATGGTTTGCTAGAGGTCAAAATCCAGGTCAACAACTAGGGTATCATTTTAATCCGCTGAAATATAACCCTTATGGAAAAAATCCTCTGGGACAAGATCCATGGGGGCAACAAGGCCTTGGTTGGAACCCTAATGCTAGTCCTTATCAAAGACCCATGATGTCTTTCAATCCTTAGTTACCATTTCTGACGACTTTGGAACTGCCTAATGTGTTGAAGTTGACAAATGATCCTATACTTCATAATCCATATTGGTCACCAAGATCCCTGGTGACTGTCCTAAGTTCAAAGGAAAGTCCGGAGAAGACCCCCAGGCTCATGTCATGACTTATCACCTTTGGTGCTCATCTAATTCCTAGCTTGATGATTCTATTCGTCTCCATCTATTCCAATTGAATCTCATTGGCTTCCCTGCAAAGTGGTACATTGAGTTCGCTCGTGGGACTTTCCAAAATTTTAACTCTCTTGAGATGACATTCCTTATGCATTTTTAGTTACTGATTCACTATGAAACAGGAACACATCTTCTTACATCTATGAAACATGACACGACTACTCACATCTCTAATCATATTCATTAATGGAGAAGGCATCGCCATTTGATCAAGTTTTGGACTCCTGATCAACTATTGACTGATTGGTTCACTACCTCTTTCATCAGTCCAATAGCTAGAGATATTGCAATGGGGGCATGCATTACTGAAGAGAAAGCCATCACGCGTGCTCAATATCTTGACTTGGTATATTCCCAATCTAGCATGCTTTATGATGTCTTGCCTGATTCTCCATGACCGGGGACATCAAAAGCTTCATCGACACCTTCTGTCGATGGTGTTATTGGTTCCATCACTCAGTCTTCTCAAAAGTCTTCCATGACTTCTGCAAAGCAAAAATCCATTGCTCCTATTGAAACTGCTTCTTAGTCCCCATCCAATCCTGGGAAAACCTTAGAAGCTAACGTCGTCCAATCCATCACGATAGAAAAACTTCAAAGGGTAAAAAGAAAGGGAAAGGTAAAAATAAACTTAACACACCAAAGAAAGAACCTCCTAAGACTCCTGTTGATGATGGTTCTAAACGCAAGACTAAGTATCCTTGTCTTATCCATGATGAGGATCACTTCACAAAGGATTTCCCTCGACGATCCAAAGTAAGTCATTTTCTTAAGGGGACTTCAGGGATTGCTGATGTACTTAAAGAACCTTTTCCTTCCCAACAAACTCAAATGGTGGACCAGCCTTAATCCTCTTCCTCGTCTGGTTCCCAGGTCTTCATAGTTGGGACTATTCCTATTCACATATCTACGCGAGTGAAAGAGTATGCTCCATCAGTCGGGAAAGAACCCGAAGTCCCTTCTAGTGTTCCCTCATCCAATTCTAGCCCTCTTCATATTGAAAGGCCTAGGAATGAGTCCATCATTCGATCACCTGCTAAAGGAATTCTCTGGAAATCTTCCTATAATCCCAATGCTCATGCTGCAAAGCACTATAGTATTGTCGAGTATCTAGCCCAAGCTCCTTCGACTATGTTTGCTTTGGAGGTTCTCCAGAGTTGTCCTTCCAAACATAAGTCATTAATGTCCGCCATTGGTGGAATTGATCTGGCTGATTCCGAGTTGATTACTTTCAATCTTGAAAATCATGTGCCGCATTTGCCTCATTAGATTGCTTTTCTCATCCAAGTTGTGATTAACTCAAAGACTATTCATCGTGCTATTATCGATGAAGGAGCCTTGACTTGTATTATGTCTTTTGCTTGTTGGAAAGCCATTGGTTCTCCCACTTTGAGTCAATCTCCAAATACCCTGGAGGCATTTGATGGAAGAGATTCCCATCCGTTTGGTATTCTCACGTGCTTGCCCACCACCTTGGAAGGCAATATGGTCAACATCAAAGTAGAGGTTGTCAACGCCAATATGACTTACAACCTTCTACTGGGTCGAAGTTGGACGTATGTTATGCATGTCATTGCTTCTTCACTGTTCCGTGTACTCTATTTTACTCACCAAGGGAAAATGTTTATGGTCGATTAGTTGTCCTTATTTGCTTCTTCTTGCTCAAAAGGCAATGTTCCATATGTGGATCATACCGCTGTTCCATATGAGAGTGTGGGTGCTGGGCTTTTTAAAGCTCCTGCCCTGATGGGCTTTTTTCTGCTCCCACCTCCTAATGTTGCCTCCATTAATATGATTTCTGTTAACCGTGATCCATGGGTGATTCTTCCCCTAGATCAGGTAGATTCTTGGGGTGATGTTATGCCATTGAGCCTTGCTGAACTTAACTATGTTGAAATCATTTCATCTTCAACTCCTTCTGAATCTACTCCTTCGAGTAGGTATCTTGACACGTATGTGTAATCCCCTTAGCCTAGAGATATTGCTTCTCCTGCCCCTTTGCAAGAAATGTTTCCTTCTGATGAGGCTATTCTTGAAACTTTGTCTTTTGAGGATCCTCCTTGGGTCGATAGTCATCAACATTCCTCATTTCTTCCAGGCTTTGGGGTAATTACTGCCTATCTAGATAATGTTTCCTCCCATATTCCTTCTCAACTGCTTCAGACACCCATCTTAACTCATGAAGTTTTTTCTGAATGGAATATGAGAAATATCATGAAAACCATGACTATCGATATCTCTATTAAACCAGGGGTTATAAAAAATATTCACATTGGAGTAACTTTTTCTCCTGAGGAGATCAAGATTTACACTAGTCCCTTCCAAGAGTTTCGTGACGTGTTCACCTGGTCGTATGAAGAAATGCCCAGTATAGATCCTAGTATTATGGAGCATTAGATCCCTACGTATCTTGATGTGAAACCAGTTCATCAATGTTTACATCCTGTGCACCCAAGAAAGGTAGGTGCCATTAAAGAAGAGGTTAAAAAACTTCTCAAGGCTGGGTTCATTTATCCTATTCCATTGATAGATTGGGTCTCTAGCATTGTCCCTGTGACTAAAGAGTAGAGGGCTATTCGAGTTTGTGTTGATTATCCTGATATCAATCGCGCATGTTTGAAATATAACTACCCCACTCCCTTTATTGACCGGCTTATTGATGACTATGTTGGGAATGAAATATTCTCTTTTATGGACGGCTTCTTTGGCTATAACCAGATCAATATCTTGCCTGCTGATCAACATAAGATTGCCTTTATCTGTCCATGGGGTACTTTTTCTCATAAAAAGCTTCCTTTTGGCTTGAAGAATGTCGGTGCAACTTTCCAAAGAGGAATTTCCTATGCGTTTCATGATATTAGAGACATTGTTCAACCTTATCTAGATGATCTTCCTACTCATTCAGCTAAATGCGTAGACCATCTAGACCACCTCCATCAGATTTTTCTTCACTATAGACATTATCATATTCATCTCAATTTGCATAAATGTGTCTTTTGCGTTGATTCTAGCAGACTCCTTGGGTTCTTCGTTTCTAAGGAGGGTATTCATCTCGATCCACTCAAGATCGAAGCTATTTTGAATCTCCCACCTCCTGTTGCTTTGCATCAGTAGTAGAGTTTGCAAGGGAAGGCTAATTTCTTGTGTTGTTTCATCCCTAATTATGTCGAGGTTGCTAAAGGTTATACGCGTTTGCTTAATCATGACATTCCATTCATTTGGGATGACCTTGCCCAAAAGTCATTTGAGCAACTCAAAACCCTTCTTGTTTCTACTCCTTTGTTGCATCCACCTAACTGTCATTGTGACAACTCACATTATCTAGCCGCCGCTGATAGTGCCATTGGCATGGTTATGGTTAGGATGACGATGATGGTTCCGAGCATGTCATATATAATCTCAACCACAACCTTCTTGACACTGAGACTCGTTATGCTTATGTCAAGAATTTTGCCTTGGTGGTTGTTTAGGCTGTTCAATGTTTTCGTAACTACATCTTGTTGCGTACCATGATTGTGATTTCTTATTGCAACCCAATGACATATATTCTGTCACGCCAATTGCTGGAGGTAAAATGCTCCAAGTGGATAGTTATCCTCCAAGCTAAGTCACCTGACACGGGGATTCGGGACACGTAGGATTCGAGATTCGTGGTGTCAGATTCGGACACACTGACCCCCCGGAACAGGACACATTAGGATACGTTATATATTATTTTATTAATATATATACATATAATATATATATATATTATATTATATATAATAATATTATTATATTATATATGTTAAAAATTAGATATTATCATATTTCTTACACAAATTTTAATTAATGATACAAATTTATTGATTTCAAACATAGATCTTCATCGATATCTATTAGCATGCAGAGTACATACAAAATTCAAATAAATGTCACTGGTATTGGTCACATAAATGATAAATCTATTAAAAATTTAAATCATGATTCATAATTCATAACTGAAAGACAACTTACAACTACAAGATAGTAAGATAAACACAATGACAATTGTAGTTTTCTCATTAAGTCATCAAATAAAAATGTGTCACATAGGTAGTGTTGGTGCAATGCCAATGTAAAATAGAAATAGAAAATATAAAACAACTATAGGTATACAAGCCTCAAGGCATCAATCAACATCAGAATCAGCATCACTGTCCCCATCATCATGGTCCCCACTACTCTCCTCTCCATCCTCCTCCTCCCCTGTATCCATAGTCGCCTCTACATATGTTGGTATGGAGGTTGACCCCTCTAAGTAATCAAATCTAACAGGCTCTAGCACTGGATCATTGAGATCCATGCTGGCCAATGCCAACTCAATAGTGGTGTCGAGACCCATATCATTAGGAATAGTGTTGCTTGGGAGGGGAGCAAAAGCGGGGAGCAGGAGCGAAAACGGGAGCGGGAGCGACATATTCAGAAGCTCTTGGTTTGGTGCTCTTGATTAAATACGAGTTCCATACCCTAATACATGACAAAATTCAATGGAAACATTGCAATCCCCCAATCCTAAAATCCTAAAAAACTGATAAGTCTGCTGGATTTTGAATGAAATCTAAAAATTCTACTTTCTCCATATGAAATCCAATGAGGCCGAAACCACTCTCAAACATCCTGAGTCATTTCATGGTAATGTTAAAAATTTAAGTAAAAGGATGAAAATGAAGATTAAGGAGAATGTCACTTTTACTTTAAGAATTTAGCATTACCATGAATAGCATATCAATACTAGGGCCTATACTTGATCATGAAGCTGCCAAAATGCTCTACTCCTTGCTGCAACAACACAAATCACTTGCCAAATGAAAATATTAATGAGAAAACACACCCTTTTCTTTCCCGCACTGAGCTTAGCGAGTCCTGGAAACCGGACACGTGTCCTAAAATTGCGACACACCCTCGGACACGATGTGTCCAAAACGGACATGACGTGTCCTGTGATTTGGACACGAATCTAGACTAAATCGTGTCGAATTCGCCGGATTCGGGATTCACAGGGGGTTTAGGACGAATCCGGTGACTTAGCCTCCAAGATTTTGATTTGGAGTTCACTACTCCCAAGTCTAAGAAGTCACTAGTTTTCGTTGAGTTTCTTTGCTCCTTACCATCTGCTTCCGCTCCCTCTTGGATAGAGGACCGCATTCCAGACGATACACTTTTCTTGATTAGTACCCTTGATCCCTGGTACGGCGACATCATCATTTACCTCTAGACATCTTAATTTCGCTCTGACTTTTCTAAGGATGCTCAGCGATGCATTTGCCATCATTCAACCATATCGTATTATTGGAGACATGTTATACCGTGTCGGTGTTGATTCTATTCTCCATCACTGTTTAACCCTCGAGGAAGCTAAGAAAGTTTTGAAAGCCTGTCACTTTGGTGCCTGTGGCGGTCACATGTCTAGTTATACCACTGCTCAGAAGATTCTTTGTGCTGGTTTTTTTTGGCCATCCATTTTCAAGGATTGCATTCTTGCCATCCGTTCCTATCATGCGTGTCAAATCTTCTAGCACAAGATGTGTGCGCCACCTTCTCTTTTGCACCCTATCATTACCATTGTCCCATTTGCAAAGTGGGGTAGTGATTTTATGACCTGTAACCCTCACTCCATCGGCGGGCATGGGTGTATCATTGTTGCCATTGATTACCTTATGAAATGGGCTGAAGTGATGTCTACATTGATTAATAACAATAAGACAACTACTCAATTTTTGTTCAATCATGTGATTGCTAGGTTCGAAGTCCCTCAAGAGATCATCACAGATCATGGCTCTCATTTTCATAGTTACATGATGGCCGAGTTGACATCCCAGTTGGGCTTGCATCACGATAGTTTGACACAATATTACCCTCAATCAAATGGCCAAGTCGAAGCAGTAAACAAAGTGTTGATTACCATGCTTCAGCGTACCATTGGAATGCATAAATCCAATTGGAATTTGGTGTTGTTTTCAGCTCTATGGGCCTTCAAACCTTGGTTAAGGATGCTACCAAATTTACACCATTTCAGTTAGTTTATGATCTAGGGGCTACCTTTCCAATTAAATGTGAAATCCCTTCTCTCAAATTAGCTATCGAATTACTACCGAGTACCACTTTGGTGGAGGAGCATCTTCTTTACTTAGAATGACTTGATGAGACTTGTCAACTTGCTTCGTTGTTCATTGAAGCACAGAAGAAGCGAGTCAAAGCTCACTTCGATCAGACAGTCAATCTACCTTCCTTTGTTGAAGGGGATTTAGTCCTGTTGTATGATCAAGCTCATGATAAATTGGAGGTAGGAAAATTCGAACCCGTGTGGCATGGGCCCTACATTATGAAACATGTTTTTCAAAAAGGTGCCTATGAGTTGATTGATTATGATGGAAATCCTTTAGATAAGCCTCGAAACAAGCTTTATCTCAAGAAGTATTATGCATGAGCCTTTCGTGCATTTATGTGTACATAAGTGTGTTTTCATTTTTGTACATGTTTGGCTTGGTGTGTAAACATTTTTTTTCTTATTGTGTCCTTTTGCTTCTTATGCAGATGTCTGTTGCACCTTATGTTAGTTTCGTCGATGGTGCCTATCGCAGTACCCAAAATCTTTCCTCCGCTGCGTGGGTTATCTATGATCCACACGGTGAATTGGTAGATCTTCAAGGTGTTTCTCTAGGATGCACTACGAACAATGTCGTTGAATATAGTGCAGTTATTGAGTTATTGACTTAGGCTTTTTCCCTAAATATTCACACTTTGATCGTAAACCTATATTCACAGCTTGTTGTTCTCCAACTCAATGGGCGTTATTTCATCAGATACCCTCACATTTTAAGGTTGTATTTACGTGTTCATTTACTGGAAAGGAATTTTGATTTCATTACATATAAACACATTGCTAGAAGGCTAAATACATTAACATATGCATTAGGAAATCATGTATTAGATAGACATTTGCAACATTTATAAAAGTAAACAATAAGACATAGTAAGTTCATAAGACAAAACATAGGTATGAATATATATATCGTGTGTTGCACATCGTAGTGCTCAAAAAATATGTGTTCAGGTTACATCATGAGACAACATGTCTCTCAAAATTGTAGAAAATAAACCTAGGGGTCTAATCTACATGATGCTCCCTATAGCACTCCACTGCCTAGACGACATGCCTTAGCAGTCGGGGGATCCTGTTCGACACCCCTGTTGTGTGTCGTTGGTACATTCGAGGGACATCCTCGAATCTCGCATAATCTAGGATCCCCTTCGTCAAGCCCTCCAGGTCTCAGGCAATCTCGTCCTCTACATCTCCACCAGGAGGAGGTAGCTAGAACTCCTCGAATCTAAGAGCAATGGGAGATAAAACTACAGGTCTTTCCAGTCTGACATATGCAAGATTGAAGCATAATAATCAGGATATATATCTATATATATAAAATATTAAAAATTATAAATTTCTTTCAAAATCAAAAAATGAATTTGTTACCTCTATCATCCCAGTGTTCACCGAGTGGGAGTACTAGGTCTGGATCACCCCTAAAGTTCATCCCAACATAGGGCCAATCCTCTACAATAACGAGTTAGCGATCTAGCCACTCGAAGAATTCTAGTCTCCATGACATCTATTGGCCAGCGCCTCCTTGAGGCATCAAAATGGCCTAGCGAGTGATCCATGGTTCCCATGGTGGTGGTCATTTCATAGCCACCTCATGTCTCTGGAAGATGGGAAGCCATTCCAGGATTATCTGTACAAGGATCAAGTAGTATCCAAACTGTTTGGTATCTCCTCATCGACATTTTGTCAGCTACCATTTGAGGTTGTCTGCTACTTCCTTGGCCCAATTGAACACAGTGGGGTTTAGGCAGTCAGCGGTCAGCCATAGTTGCGTTTTGGTGGCCTCATGCAGGGCCTGCAAACTAGATGCTCTAGTGATGGTGGAAATAAGGACTCTTAGGGACAAGTTAGTAACTGTGGCAATTTTCAGTTTGCCTCCCTTGTCCAATTTCTGGGCCTCTGGACACATTCTCCCCATGAGAATATCCATCGTTTCACCTGTGATCTGGGTACTTGTCATTC
This sequence comes from Pinus taeda, assembly GCA_000404065.3. NCBI lineage: Eukaryota > Viridiplantae > Streptophyta > Pinopsida > Pinales > Pinaceae > Pinus > Pinus taeda. The sequence continues at coordinate 90,014 of APFE030298223.1, forward strand.
GGGGCCTTTCGCCCTTCCATGATAACTGGTTTGGATGATCTGGAGGGACACACACCATGTCCTTGGTTCTACGAACTTACCCATGTGGCTCTTCTTCCCAGAGGACACCTGAAACATATCATTTAATAAAACAGCTGTGGAATCCGGGGTTAGCTGCGGAAACCAGGATCAGCTGCGGAAAACCCTGTGTGAGCTGCGGAAACGCAACACTTTGAACCAAAATTCTAAACCAAACAAAGTCATTAGCATAATTATCAAACCATGTAAAAAGTCCTAAAATACAATGATTTGAGCAATTTGATGGAGGGAATGAGTGGCAAAAGAAGGAAATGAATAGGAAAAAGAGGCTGAGAGGATGTGTAAAGAAGTGTAGGTTTGAGGCTCAACAATGCTTTTGTTACATTTTTGTTTTCGTCATGAGTGATCAGTTCAGTTAGGTAATCCACTTTGCATTTGTTTCAGATGTTGGACCTCTTGGAATCATTCATTGGATATGCCGACGGAGCTAGTCATAGTACGCAGAATCTATCTTCTGTAGCCTGGGCCATTTTTTATCCAAGCAGTGAGTTAGTGAGTTTCAGAGGGATATGTAGTGGTCGATCAACAAACAACATTGCTGAATATAGCACATTTATGGATCTTCTCTCTGATGTCATCGCACATGGAATACATTGACTTGTTGTCAGGCTAGATTCACAACTCGTCATCCTATAGCTTACTGGCGTATATTCCGTTCGGAAGCCAGCTTTCTATCGTATGTTCCTAAGGGTCAGGATTTTGGAAAGACAGTTTGATTCTATTCAATATCAACACATTTCCATAAACTTAAACACATTAACTAATTCATTAGCAAATTATGTGTTAGACAGACACTTGTAGAATTTATAAAGGAAAAATCATTTTAATCAACATTTGCATCAGATCACATAACTTAACCGAAATAAAACTCCAAAAATAAACAATATATTTAGTTGTTTATAGTTTTTACAAAATGTTCTGTGTCTAGGACAAAATCGGTCATACGACCCAAAAACTCAAAAATGCAGAAAAACACCCTAGACTAACGGTGCTGGTGATAGCAAGTCACCGCCTGTGCGATAATACGTAAGAGTCTAGTCCATTGACTCAACACTCTAGTGGTATGGTGTTGTAATCTCAGAGGTAACTCGTCGGTCCTCACATCCCGGATACCAAGGGTGAGACCCTCGATCTGATCTTGCAACACTGCAAGGGTCTCTGCTATTTCCAGATCATGAAGGACAACCCTCCCTACAACCTCTCCTGCTGGAATGATAGCTGCTACCCTCAGGCGCGTTGCTGGTCACACTGGTCCAATATCTGCACACATATATGAGTTTAATTAGTTTTGCTGACCTTTAAAAAAACACAAGAACATTATAAAAGCAATAAACAGAGATATGATAAGAATTTTTTTACCTATAACACCCCACTGCTCGCCAGCCAGTAGCACCAAATATGGGTTTCCTTGGAAATCCATCCCAACCTATGGATACTTAGAAAATACCATCTCCTGACAGTCGAACCACTCAAAGAAGGCATCAGAGAAAGAATCTGTGACTGACCAACATGTCTGGACATGAGATCAATCCATCTCTGCATTTGTGGTTCCCTCAGTGCTGGCATCCCTAATGAAATGTATTGTGGTTGCATCAGTGGAATCCTCTCCAAGGTGAAAGTAGTCAAAATAGAACCATAGCCAAAGTTCTTGGATCGTCCATTCTTCACCTTGGAAAGCTATTCTTTTATAGCCGGAAGTACTGCATCACACCAGTTGAATACCTTTGGTTCAAGGAATTCCAGGGCATACTACATATAAGACTTGTTGGCCAAATGAAGAGCCGCGCTACGAGCCAGTCTACCAAAGGTGAATAAAATAGTCCTCAAGGACCAATCAATGACATCATGAATATTGATCGTGCCATCCCTGCTCGGCTGAGATCCATCTCTACAAAACTGACGAATATAATCCCTCACGGATTCACCCCCACGGGCGGGTCCTGGTAGTGAGAGAAGGGCACCACGCCTCAATAAACCAGTCAAAAAGTAGATATCCTCAACTATCAAAGGAATGAATTTACCTCTCATCTGGAAGACTTGGTTGATCGGATAACATGCATCAAGGAGATATTGCAACAAATTGATTTGTTGCCACATGCTAGATCTGCGAAAGAATTTGAGCAAGCCACAGTTTCGCAATGCAGTAACCGTACCCAGATCATGTAAGGCAATCATGTCCTCTTCTTCATGCTCACATTCACGCCATGTAACAACCATCTTGCTCTGATGAATCTCTAAAACACAAACAAGAGATGAATTAGGATCTTGATTTTGGCAAAAGCAGGCAAAAATTTCATGAGAAAACACTGCATAAACTTTCCCTCCTGCACCCATCGCACCCTAGCTGTGTATAGGGTGAGACGCATACTGACTAGCCAATGGCCAGCTCAGTATGCATTGCACCTTTCGATACATACTAGGTGTGATGGGGAGAGAACGAATTGTGAAAACCCTTAGGGCCTAAAAGAACAGGAAATGTTGCTCAGAATCAGAAAAGGAAGGAATGCAATTGAAGAGGTCAGGGTTAGCTCCTACCTGGTCTAGACAGCGTGGAGAATAGTCCACCGGATCTCCTGAAATTAGCTGGTGAAATTTGAAGGGGAAAACACCTCCAAGCTCCAAAATCCCAAATTTGAAATGAAATGGTAAAAATGAGAGGTAAAACTATTTTTTATGTTACCATTCACGTAATTCAAGTAATATGTTAGTTTTTAACTCATTTTTCAAACATATATTTTCATTTCTAATCAATTTAATGGAGTAATTGAATAGGTAGTATGACCATCAAAAGAATATAGTGTTAATGGTAACATCTCTAACTATTATCTCAAGCAGTGTTACTGCAGGTTTCAAGCTCGTTAAAAAATAAACCCGCCAATGAGAAATGTTGGCACAAGGTTCAAGCTTATTAAAAAAATATACCCACCTTCAGTAAACGACCTTTGTGTTTGCATTACTATCAGCCTTTCGAGCCTTGGATGTGTTATTACCATCACCTCCACTCTTTTGTCCGATCATACGCTTACACTTGGTTGTTTACCCTTTTGAGGAATAGCTGCAACGAGTGATTGTGTTAGCCACCCTTCTTACACTGTTGTGTTTGAGAAGTTCCAAACTTACCTGGAACCAGTTGCTACCTGGATACATCACTCGTTCCTCAAAAATGAGTCTCTTTTAAGCTCTTTTTAGACTCATAAAATATGAAAAGATTGCCGAGCCATTGGCCTTTCCAGCTCGTTAAACTAAGGGGAAGTGCCATCCCTCCTCTACATTTTAATCTTTTTGGACCTGAGGGATCATTCCACAAAAAGTCATCCCTTTCGTATTATTTTATACTTTTTCAGACTTAAGGGATTATGCCACGGAAAAGGACTACTGGAGTTTCCTTTCCGTTTCTTTTTAGAATCTCTAAATATGAAAATGACCGAGTTATCTTTGTCATTAAACTAATTAAAGCAATAGTGACAAACTTGTCCATCCAGGCAAGAGCGAGTTTCACTGTCGCTAGGCTCACTAAAACATAGCGGCATGTTTGCCCGAAGGGAAAATTATAGAACAAGCATATGTTATCCTCCTCAAGATTGACAAAAATAAAGAGGTACTGGTTAGTAATTACTGGGAAAAAGGGAAGAAAACTTGAATAACTTCATTGGTATCAAGTTGCTCTTGAACATGATACTCTCCCTCCATCACCATGATTGAGTCAGGTTGGGTTATTCCGTTCACCGTCACATCACCATTGGTCCTCCGTACCATCCATCCATGGGATTAACGCTACTGATCCATCTTAGTGTAGCCAATATGTTCAAGAGAAGTCTCTCAGATAATTCACCAACCCAGCTAATGCCTCATCCACTGCAATGCCTTCACTCTCCATTTTTCATGATCGTCATTCTTGAACCTTGTATCATCAGATCGTTTTCACCTCCAAAAAATCATTTGCTTCATTTCGTGTCGTAGATGTGGGATTCATTAAGGCCCTCCTTTGACGGGTCACTTCTTGTTGACATTAGCTCATTATCCAATAAGTTGACTTAGGAACAACCCTTTCAGTACTTTGAAGCTTGCATGCCTCAATGGCAAGTTTCTCACTTCCGGCAACAAGTTTACATCAATGGCCTTCAATTGAAAGATTTTACGTGGTGTTCGACATCGACTCATATATTCACACCACATGAATTGTACTATAGTACCTTGAGGGTCATTATCATTATCAGTGATTCCTCTCTCACCTGTTAACAACTTACATCATTGGCTGGTAATCAGGCGATGTCTTTCCATGTTCGATTTCAAAACATCTTTTCACATGGATCAACTTGTACATCGGGCGAAGATTGAACGAGTTTGAAGACCCCAGATCTAGTTTCATCCATCTAGGCTGCGATATATTCAGGAAAATAAAGACATCAAATGTACTCCATAGCTGCACAGATGATCAACCAAGCTAAGGATGATGACTCTACCAGAATCACAAGTTTGCAACAGTAGACGATTGTCTGTCCTATGTACATGAAAATGAATTTATAAAGCTGAGCATGGGAATGTCTGCCTCAGCTAGATCATGAAAGTAATATGATGATAATGTATTGTATTGTATCTTATTACAGGTCACCTTCTAGTTCGAAAAACCTCGGATCCTCATGATAAAGCATTTCACCCAACGTCAGAAGATTTATGACCTCATGCTTTAGGGGACAACTATTATAGACATATTTGGGCACTGCAACCCCAATCACATATGTTGATAAACCAAGGGATCTTAAGCCCCTAAAATTGTTGTTTCACACCCTAAAATATCAAGGTCAATTGATTACATCATTTCCAAGAAGTTCTCCCTGAAAAACTACTTAGAACTAGTCAAAATTGGACCATACAGACTGCTCCATGCTGAGGGCGTAATGCAGCTCACCTATTACACACAGGGGGTGTGATGCATACTGAAAATCCCTTCTGTAGCATGCGATGAGTGAGAGTAGACAAATGGCAGAGGTAGTTTTCTAGGTGGAAACTTAGAGAATCTTCTAGAAACTACTTATATGACACTTGCCTCTCTGAATTCGCCTAGGGATGAGTAAGAGATCATGAAATCTCCAAGTGGAACCAAGAACTGTCAGTGAAATGACACTAATAAAAAACCCAGAAGCTGACTCAACCCTCTGCAAATATCTATATATGGATCCCTTATCCTAAAGATCCAAGAGGCTGGAATTTTGTAATTTGTAAGGAAGTGCTATTGGTTTCTCTTTGAAGACATTGCATTGTTAGGTGATCTTGCTTTTAATGAGGTGAAGAGGGCTTTCATGCTGGGAGGATGATGCTGGATTAGACAGCTGGGTTGTAATCCTCTCTTCTACTTCTACTATCAATAAAGTTATTTGAGTTTTCCTCCATATTCTTGTGTACTTGTGAATCTTGTATTTGTGTATGCAATTGTATGGTTAATGTACTTCTGATTATACATTGTTTATGATATTATAGATCTCTATGCTTTGATGGTATTCTGTTACTTTGCCTCTACAGGTGTTCCTTGAAGCGGGACAAGTGGGAAAGGAGCGACAAGTTCTATCAAAGGAGAGAGGAAACAAGCAAGGAGCCAAGCGAAAGATTAAGGTTGGTGCTCTATGCTTCTCTCTTATCTATCACACATAAAGGAAAGCACAAGCTACTTTGAATTGTTTGTTTCTAAGAGAGCTAACCTTCTTAGTGGGACTAGCAGATCAAATAGACACTAGTTTTCCCAGAAACACTATGAAGTGCAAGGATTTCATTGAAAGTTGAGGGTCAAAAATAGCAAGAGAAGGGACCATTGATCTATGGAATTGAGGCTAGTTTTTGCCGGCAAACTTGGGGAAATGAAAGTAAAATGTTAAGCCAGATAAAACATGTAAAAGAGAGAGGAGAAAGAGAAGCACAGGGTTACTCAATAGAGCATCTAACAGAGGATGGATTCTGAAAAGATAACCACTACATTAAACAACATAATCATTGTGAAAGGAGCATCGTGCATGGATGGATTCCTAACACTTACCTTAGAGAATTTTGTAACGAAATTAGCAGAAAAAACAAAGCATGGAAATGAATTTACAAGATAAACATGTTGCACATTAAACACCATGATGGATCCCAAATCTAAAGGGCAAAAACTGCTCCATTAAAAATAATATTTAGAAAACGATTTACACAATCCAAAGCAGCTTTCATCTGCTGAAAAATTCAAACCCTTTACACTCTAAAATTCATAAAATATATACAATTAGCTCATCCCTGTACTAAGGGAGTTGAGCTCAACCATCTCCCTAAAGATAGAAACAATTACATTAAATTTGGACCGAATTTCTGAAAATAGGGGTCAAATATGACCTCGTATCTCTTGAACCATAACAACTGTTACAAAATTGAAAGACGTTTTTTGTAGATATGGTCATGTTTGAGAAAAAACCTGTCTCAAATTTTGGAAATTTGTTTCCAGTGGCTCAGAATCTGTGCCACAAAATAAACTCTAAAACAGGAAATCATTAAATATTTAAATCTGTAAAAATAGGCTGTAAATATCTAGTCAACTATTCCAATTCACGACACATGTGAATAAATGGAAAGAGATTTTTGTTATATAGCTTGTGGTTGACAAAAACCTCCTTGGGTTTCTCAAAATTACTTTCGGTCTGTTGTAAAATGTCGTCGTACTTTAATGACTAAAATAGTAAAACAAATGAAAAATTTGTTTTGTTTTAATGTAGGCTTCAAATATAGCTATATATCTCCCACATAGTAATACATGTGCATAAACCAAAGGAGGTTTTTGTTATCTGGTATGTGATTAACAAAAACCTCTTTCACTTTTGCAAAATTCATGTCCATTACTTTAGAAACCGATTTTGTAGTAAACTTGTCCCTGTGTGCAGCAAATGACCTCAATACATGCATAACCAAGAACCAATCATTCATTTCGATCATATCTTCTGATCCAGAAACCGGTTACGGGAGTGTGATATACCGTTGGAAATATTTTTCCGAGCTGATTTTGATGGACATACTTAGGATATGATTTGCACTGAAACACATGTGTAAAACATCTATGAAAACCAGACATAGTAAGAGCCAATTTTGATCCTTGGTCACAGGCTACGAAGACTGGAACTAACATTGGCCTTATTGGGGATGGTAGCTCCTTGGAGGTGTCAATAACACCGTAGACCAAGTGCCTCATCCATTGGGAAATACGACCACAAACACTTGTAAACCCAAAAAACTCATACCAATCCAAAAACATATACATACTGCAATATGTACATAAACAAATACCGGAAACTGAAATGTTGCCTTGGGAAACTTATTTATTTACAAATATACCCTACTCTGATGCAAAATTGATAGATCAAGTAATGATGTAATGTCAAAGCAACCAGTCAAGCAGCGGTGGCAACGATGATGCTAGGGAGTGCTTGAACCAGGACACAATTGGAAATGCTGACAACCATACATGCACAAAATGACTCTGGTTGTGTAAAAGACAATCTGATTTGTCATTCAAACTAAAAAGACACTCCACATATGCAACAACAGGATCATAGAAACCAGACCATGTCTACTGCCCTAACTCCTCAACATATACTTCCAACTGCAAACTGTCAATGCAAACATCCACAGGAAGCCCTATTGTTTCTTGTTTTGAAGGAAGGAGAGTTTCAAAGAACTTTTTGGGATCTCGGAATTTATATGACTTAATTTGAACATCTATATACTCAATCTCCTTCTCAAAATTTTCAACCACTAACTCAAAGAAACCAGTTTTACAGTTAAGAGGAAACTTCGGAGATCTCAAACATTGAAGCACAGTAATGAAAAATACCTCATCTATTTCAATATCCACTAACTGATCTCTAACTTCTTTTAAAACTTCACAAAATAGAGGGTATGCCACATACCCTACCATCTTATTTTAGTGCATGAATGGATCAGTGAGTGTTGGAATATTTGAATTAAGTTGGAGTCGCCAGGTGAATGTTTTAGCTTTCATATGCCTGATCACTGTCCACCATCAGAAATCAGATCTACAACTTGAATGATCTTTCCTGGAGAAGATATGTCACCTCGTCCCCGGCAACTGTGCCAATATGCTAGCACTCAGAATGAACCTAAATGCTGAGAAGAGGCAATTCTGAGGTAACCACAAACCAATCTTTTGATCTGGCATCTAGCCCTGCTAGACCAGAGAGGGCTCTCTCTTTTCCAACAAAATGTGGCTACAATAAGTGAATCTTAGGCTACCTATGAAGTACAGGGATTTGATTGAAAGTTGAGGGTCGAAAACAATAAGAGAAGGGACCATTTGGCTATGGAATCAAGGCTACTTTCTGTCATCAAACTTGGGGCAGAGTAAGTGAAATGTTTAGCCAGATAAAAGATGTAAATGGGAGAGCAGAAATAGAAGCACAGGGTTACTCAACAGAGCATCTAATAGAGGATGGATTCTAAAAAGATAACCACTACATTAAACAACATAATCATTGTGAAAGGAGCATCGTGCATGGATGGAGTCCTAACACTTCCCTTAGAGAATGCTATAATGCAATTAGCTGAAGAAACAAAGCATGGATATGAATTTACAAGAAAAACATGTTGCACATTAAACACAGTGATGGATCCCAAATCTAAAGGGCGGAAACTACTCCATTAAAAATAATATTTAGAAAAAGCTTTACACAATCCAAAAAAACTTTCCTCTACTGAAAAATTCGAACTCTTTACACTCTGAAATTCATAAAATATATACAATTATTTGATCCCTGTACTAAGGGAGTTGAGCTTAACCATCTCCCTAAAGATAGAAATAGTTACATTAAATTTGGACCAAAGTTCTGAAAATAGGGGTCAAAGATGAACTTGTATCTCTTGAACCATAGCACCAGTTACAAAAATGAAAGAGTTTTTTGTATATATGGTCATTTTTTAGAAAAACCTCTCCCAAATTTTGGAAATTCATTTCCAGTTGCTCGGAATATGTGGCACAAAATAATCTCTAAAACAAGAAATCATTAAATATTTAAATTTGTAAAAATAAGTTGTAAAGATATAGTCAAATATTCCAATTCACGACACCTGTAAAAAAAATGAAAGAGGTTTTTGTTATATGACTCGTGGTTGATAAAAACCTCCATGGGTTTCTCAAAATTACTTTCCATATGCTGTAAAATGGTACCAAAGTTTAATGACTAAAACAGTAAAACAAATGCAAAATTTGTTTTGTTTTAATGTAAGCTTCAAATATCACTGCATATATCCCACATAGTAACACCTGTACATAAACTGAAGTACATTTTTGTTATTTGGTATGTAGTTGACAAAAACATCTTTCACTTTTGTAAAATTCATGTCCATTACTTCAAAAACTGATTTTGTAGTAAACTTGTCCCTGTGTACATCAAATGACCTTAAAACATGCATAACCAAGAATCAATCATTCATTTCGATCATATCTTGTGATCCAGAAACCGGTTACGGGAGTGTGATATACCATTGGAAATATTTTTCTGAGCTTCTTCTGATGGACATACTTAGGAAATGATTTGCACTGAAACTCATGTGCAAAACATCTCTGAAAACCAGACATATTTGTTGGGCCATTAATATGTCATTATTATTATCACTTTTAAACACTTATCCCACCCATTTCCACTATTCTTCATCATGTCATTTATTATAATTTATTATATAAATCCATTTTATGATGATTTATGCTCTTATATTATTTATTCTCCTTTATTTCTAATAAATTGATGATTACGCATGATTTTATCAATGATAGTTCTCATAAATTAGTTGTAACATTATTCAACATTTTTAGCCTCCAAGGTAACTTCCAGATTGAAGATTTGATTTTTAAAAGTGCCAACTCAGAAATTCGCTGGAATAAGGAGCGACAATTTTGCGGTTGAGATTCTGAGCAAATGAAGACGAATCTAGAAAATCCGGAACATGGGTTTTGTCCAGAACGGGCCCAATTAACTTTATTAATGAACGGTTTTTCAAAATTCGGCTTGTACAGAGAGAAACGCATGGTTCTTTGAGAACGATTTTCTCAGATTTGCTATTGCGGCCGTCCTCCAAATCTCAGCTGCAAACCCAAATTCGCCTTGCTCTTGTTGGAAGATAAATGGAAATATATTTTCTTTTTGATCAATTGGTTAGAATCAATCCAATTTTGTAAAAGAAATCATGTTGTAATTATCTATGTTGTAACTGCTCTCTGATCTTTCTCTATTTAAATGAAAACAAAGATCAGAGAGGGAGGACTTCAGAATGGAGGGATTTGAATGATGGAGAATTGATGATTTGAATTAGAGATTCAGAAGCAAGGATTCATGATAAGAGGAGGAAGGAAGGATTGTTTTATGTTGTAAGTCTCAAAGCTTCAACTATTGTAATGATTTCACCATTTAATGATTAATACATAATTTGGGCGTTGCTGTTCACTCTTTTCCTTCTGAAGTAGCCCAGCAGCGTCCACTGGTGGCTAAGGGCCCAGCCTCTGGTGGAGTACGTTGCTGCTGTTGTGTATCATATATTTAAATTTGCTTTTGTATCATTATAACTTGATTTCTACGTGGTTTTCTTATCTTTATTACTCGATAATCTGATATACCTTTCATATGCTATGCTATGCTCTATTACGATTAATGCATTAATGGTTTTTCTCAGGAAATCTGTGTAATGACTTTGCATTGTATAATTGAATCTTTTTAGAGTTGATCGCATGCTTTTAGTCTCAACCAGTTATTTCTGTTACAGAGCGTCTGTATTGAATATTACTGTCATTTGATTCATTTGAAATCCTGATTATTGGAATCCGAAAGTAATGTTATTCTATTTGGAAACATAGCCGTATTATCCTTAATTGTCAGATTACTATATTAGTGTGAGGTGTGCATATATGATCGATTATTGTCGTTCCATAATTCATCAATGAGTGCTGTTCCATAAAGTATATTCCATCCAGTTTGCTTGAGGGGAAAAGAATGCTATATCAGAGTGTGAATCAGTTGGTTTTGACTCGCGAGATTTAGTTCTTTTGATTGTTGTTTCATTTACTGTTGTTCCATTTACTGCTGTTCCATTTACTTGCATTTGTTTCTTTGGTGTGAGAGAAGATCTAAGGTTGTAGTGAGCTTCAGCAGTCGCTGCCTAGCTCCCAGACCTATGGTCCATGCTCTAATTTCCTTTCCATCAGTTTCTAGAGGGATGGGTTATCGCTTCCGCACCCTTGACTGATAAGTTTCCTTGTGTGATTTTATCCTTTGAAGTAATTTAGTCATAGTTTACATCCATCTACCCTTGTATTTTCTGAATGCTATACTGCAAAACATTACTCTTGAGTAAATAGCCACCTCAGGTCGTCTCTAGGTTGACAATTAATGTGAGGTAATTAGGTGTTAAAAAGACCCTTTTTATCGCTCCACATTTTGGCGTCGTTGCCGGGGAGAGTGTAGCCATTTCTAAAGAGTAGTGTGAATCTGATAAGTGCTTGCTAGGGAAGAGTTGGATCTTAAAAATAGAAGGTAAGAACCTGCGTACGGAGCATGTAAAAGCCCTGCTCCCCCATCCTCTTTCCAGCAGGACTGTTAAAGAACCTAGGGTAGAAATAGATGTTTGAATTTTTGTGTGAATGATTAGGAAAAAGATAGAATTTTTTTAAAAATGAATCACATGATCTCACGCAAGTGGTGATGTAAGCACCACCCATTTCACTAACCGATTGACAGGAACATTTGAAGAAGGAGCCTTGAAGAAACACATGAAGAACATCTTATACTATGGTAAGAGATGGCTCACATTTCTACTTTTGAATTTCCTATCAAAGATCTAGGAGGAGTGACACAAATGCACATAATTCCCCCATCTTTACCAAATTTTCATAGTTTAGCAAATGAAGATCCACATACATTTTTGTTTGAGTTTGAAATACTTTGTA